>KK500065.1:204600-295928 GCA_000688715.1 Glossina pallidipes
TATTTCTTGCTTCCAATTCCTGTTTCATAGCTTTAACTATGTCTAAAGAACTTTTGGATTTTACTGGTTGCGCGAAAGCATATTTAGAAAATACATCAACTCCAACCAAAAGGTATTTATAGCCATTATTTAGCTTATGATATGGAATTAACTCAATTAAATCTATTTGCCAGGTATCATTAATTCCTTTTTGAATGAATCGCCTTTGAACGAAATTTTTTCTGACTGGTTTCTGAATTTCATTAACAACTTGAATTTTACTCATTTTTATACATTTATTTTTTTATCATTCTCAAATGTAGCTTACGAATCTTAATACCCCGCCTAATACTGTTTGAAGAAAATTCAAAACATAATCTTAACAAATCAATCTCAATATCAGGGTCGATAGATATGGACATATCAGCCAATTGAACATCAGCCTTATTTAATTCCACGCAATTTGGTAAAAAATGATTGTAATAAAAGAACGAGGTTCGCTTTTGTAATATAGTATTCCAGCATAGGAATGTTGATAAAACGATTCCAACGCGGATCTTCACGTTTCACCATCAAGTTTTATTCTATGCCCTTTTTGATTAATAATAAAATAATAATGTCCATCTCGTTTATATTTAAAATTACACACAATGTTGTCTAGAGTTCTATCTAGAATCCTCTCAGATTCTATAAAGTCTATTTGATCCAATCTTAGTTGTATGTATTCCTTGTAAGCCATTAAATGAATCCATTGGTCGCGGGTGAAACCAATAAAATTATATTTATTATTTTGCAGCCATAAAAGTGGTTTAAAGTTTCTTGAGGGTGAAAAACAACATTTAATTTTAGTTTTTAAACCGACGAAATATTCCAAACCAAATATTAATTGATGGTCTTGATTTCTTTTTGGTAAACGCGAGTTTTCTGAGCACTTGGCGATATGTGATCCATTTATTGAGACGACACAACTAGTACTGAAAGTGATGTGAGTTCTTTTAGAATATAAATTCAGCTCAGTATATATCAGCAACTACTCAAACCATGTACAGCGTAACTAAAAGTACGTTCGCTCTTGTTGATTTCCAGTATTGTCATGGAAATCAGAAACAAATTTTTATTAAAGAGTTAGCATATATGAGTGCAAGTTCTTTTGTAGCTCACTACTTTTTATTTAGACCGCCGTTCGATGAAAAGGAATTAAATGATAAGACTCAGGATTAAAACCATTTTAGTGCTAAATTTATTCACGGTTTAAAATGGTGGGATGGTGCTATAGACTATTCCTGCTTAGGTGACATACTATCTCCTTTGAATAATTATGAGTATGTTTTAGTCGTGGGAAGAGAAAAACAAGAATTTCTTAAAAAATATTTAAAATCGAAAGTGATATTCGTGGACACTCAAACATCTTTGAGGAAACTATCTAATTATTTTACTAACCGCCCACATCATCGAAATGATGCTCTCAACAATGTACATTTTGTCTACGGTGAAAAAAACTCAAACGCCTTTAAAGTTATTACTTAAGATTAAATAAATAAATATTTATAAAATGACGAATTCTATGAAGTCCTAGTTTATTCCCTGGTTTATAATTAATAAGGCAACATGTTTTATTAGTCTTACCATCCATTTACTATGCTTATTAGTAGACCATCAGGGTCAGGCAAAACGACATTTTTGAAAAATCGTATTTACAACAAGAATTTCTTGATTAATGTGAAAATTGCTCGAATATTTATTTGCACCTCAATCTATACAAGGTAGCATTCTAAATACAGAAGAAGTCCCATACAATCCTATTCAATCCTTAGACAACGCTAGCTCCATAAAATTTCTCTTTCTTGGTAGTGGCGATACATATTGAGATCTTCGCAGCGTTTACTTATAGTTGGTTGTTTAATTGAAGAATAAAGATAATTCTGATGTTACTGACGATAAGTATAGCGTTGCAAATAATCTTTTGTATTCCATGTTCCGTATATTGAAATAACGTATTGGTTCCGCAAAGTGACAACAATTATCATTGCAGACCGTACATCAAAACTCTACTTAATTATGGTGCTGATGCAGGTCGAACTCATTTATCATCATCATTTATCATTTATCATGTTCTGGATGGTATCCAGATTACTACACATTTTTAATTAACCTAATCTCTTGCTAAAAAATGTTGATTTGCGCATTATATTTGGAATTAATTGGAAAAATCATCATTTTATTTAATGCAACATCCTGTCAAGGAAACGCAGTTTAAGATATTGGAAGCGCAATTGTTTTTGAATCACACAACTATTAATCCAGGAATACTGGTTGCTCATCATAAAATACTGCAAACAAAAGCAGCTTCATGTCCATTTAATAAAGTAGGAGTTAAAACATTCACTCCGTATTCTGGAAACCATACCCTATCATTAGATAATGTTATCATAGGACAACTTCTGACATTTTTAGCTTTTTGTATGGTTTACAATAGCGCTTATTCAGGCGATCGAACAATGGATCCTTTCAAGTGCGAGTATTTTTATGTGCAAAGGTTTAATTTGTCAGGCAATGGTGTTCAAATACCCGCTCAAACACTTGAATTTGATTACTCTACAGAAAAATTAAGACCAACCAGAGCTTACAGCATGCTATTCAAATCATCAGATCGTGATCTTCATATAAATAAGAAAATTTTTGATGATAGCTGCTTTATATTAACGTTTGACCTCTCCGCTGATCGTTGCAATAACGATTTGTGTGCTAATATTTCAAGGCAAGGAAACATACGCATTGAAAGCAAACTCGCTCGGGCATTAACAGCAGGTGTAACTTGCATATTTTACTGCGAGTATGATTCGATGTTAGAGGTTGATAGAAACAGAAATGTGGAAATAACGCTTTAAAATGAATACGATACGAAGTATTTTCAAGGTGTTTTCCCAGCTAATAGTTTACCAAAGAAAGTGAGCTCTAAACCTGCTATTATAATAGCAAATACACACTACTCTAATCAGCCAGGAGAACATTGGGTGGCCTTTTACTTTAACTCCAAGTTAGGAGCGGAATACTTCGATTCATATGGTCAACGACCATTGAAGAAAGAATTTTGCAATTTTTTAAAAAGAAACTGCGACACGTATATATGTAATAAACAGCAACTCCAAGGATACTTTTCAAGCACTTGCGGACATTACGCCCTGCTTTATAGAGTATATAAGAGTCAACGAAAAAGTTTAAATGTTATCTCAAAAAATTTAGTAAAACTGACTACAGCTTTAATGATAAGAAAATACTCAAACTATGTATAAAAGAATGTTTATTAAAATAAATTAAAATTTGATTTTAGATATCAAATTCCTTATTTTCATTTGGAATAAACTCAAAAATAGGTGCATTAGCTATAGATTTATCTCTTCCACGAACGATATGTTGAATATTATTTTCCTTTTACTTTTTATACGGATTCTTGGATGGAAATATCCACTGTAAGTTTCCCTCTGGGGATTCCAAATAAATGGCAACTTTTTCTCCATATTGTATTGGTTTTGCTTTACATCCGACTATTTTATAGACTATGTCAATTGATAACTCATTTATCTTTGTATAGCCTTATCCTGTATTCCAGGCGTCGTTAAGAGTCTGCAGAAAGGTCTATTAATAAAATTAAAAAAAATGAAGAGATTTGTAGAATAATTAAATGAAAAATATTTCCTTTGGGTCTTATTTCTTACCATGTCTTTTGTTGTATTGATCACGTAGTTCTTTTTCCAGTCATGAGTTTGAAGAAACTAAGCGGTTTCAGCTTATAATCTATTCAGTAATAATTTATTTGTATAGATTGCTGGTCACATTCGTGCAAATCTGTGTGGACATGCGTATGCACGATCGTGTTCCTTACTTCTTTTTTTTTTATCAGAATCATGAATAATGTATGTCCTTCAAGCAATCCTCTTTCGTTTGTTCATGAAGATGTATACATGTATGCGGTCGTGTAGTAGGAGCGGGAAAGTGTGCCGACGTTCCCCCATCTACTACTATCCGGAAAAGCCAAAAAATTGCGACGAGCAAAAAAAAACGTCTTTTTATTGCGGGGCAAAATTCGCGTCGACGTTCCCCCACGTATATACTGCTAATGTCCATTAGGTTCTCATGGAAATATTTCAATATTTTTACATAGTTTTCATTTAAATTATTTTTGTTACTTTTGGTGTATTAATTTGTTGCATTTCAAAATTGCAAATCCACGCAATGAATGAATACCCTATTTTCAGATGGGAAAATATTAGAGAAGCTTAACTCGAAACACACTGTTCGATTGGGAAAATATACGCAGGTCCCGTGGCAGGTAATTTCACGAAAAAGGACTTCTCTATGATAATCTGCAGATTCCTAGTAGAGCTCGTAAATACAGAAGGAGAGCATCGATTAACATGCACCGACATATTCATCCAATTCCGGATATTATAGACGTAACGTACAATGGAATTCAAAACACGGCCAAGCCTAGAGAAAACATAAGTTATGGTACCGGCCGCCATTTCCAGGCCATAAAAAATTTGTAGCTTCAAAAGAGCTTACAGAGGTTAAGCCATGGTACGATATAATAAGGCATTGCACCTGATTAGAATGATTGAGTAAGCTACGGTCACTCAGCAGTCTGAAATCAAGGAAAGATGTGCTACATCCTAATGCGTTGGCTTAAAATTGTGAGATATGGACAAATTACACCTCGAGCAGAGTGAGCTCATGAGATAGGCCTTCACTGGATCAAAAGGATTAAAATTAAAGTCCCCAACAACAATTATCCTAGAGTATTTCGACAGCACCTCAAAATGACTAGATTCAAAGGCATCAGTATTCTCACTAGGTAGGTAGACTACACCAAAAAGATTTCCACTACCATGGTCATTCAACTCAATAAATAGCGATTCACACTCCCCCACCTCCGAAAATTTAAAGACTATTTTCAATTTAATGCTCCTGGATATATACGTATCCACCTCGAACTTGAACTCTTTCATTCTTCGCAAAGCGTAAACGGCCATGAATATGAGCCGAGGGACTGGAGACTTGAGGTTTTAACCACGTTTCCGAAATGGCAATCAAGTCAAATTTATCCACCATGAGACTTTTGATTTCCTCTAACTTAGTAGAACGTACTCAGGGTCTAATACTTTTGCAGTAAATATGAGCCAAGGATGGCTGTTGCGGACAACAGTTCCGAGTAGTTACAGGCCGGGACGATGATTGATGACCTACCACTCACTATGTGTTTATTCGGGTTAATCAGATATGTCGTAATTGAAATCAAAGTACGTGGAGGGGAGCCAATTGTAATATCTAAGATGATTTACTGCGATAAAAAGCTTAATAAATAATATTGAAATAATATACATTAATATATTGTTACAAATTTCTGCTACTCTCGATAGGGTCCGTCTCACTAGATCGTGGATATTATTTTCAAGAGAAATGCATATCAGAATTCTTTTAACTCCAAGTTTCTTTATTTACAATACATTCTTTAAGGCTAAGATTATTTACATTTTACTTTGGCAATACTCCCGACTTCTCAACTTTAGTATTCTTTTTCGATGTTCTTGTCCGACTCAAATGTTCTCATACGACTAACTCTACGTTCCTCAAATAGTCTACTTATATACATTTTTACCTTCATGTCTTCACTTTTAATCCGTTAACCTGCTTTTCTGCTAATCGTTTTCCTCGGCCGGCAGCTGTATGACGCGCCGGGAATATGCACTAGGGAGTTTATTACTTACGAAAATCAATTAGTTAGCATTGACTGAATTTGGGATTTTCGTAACAATATGATAGATTTATAATTTTATTAACCGCCGAAATTAATCGCATTGTTTTTCTAACCAAATTAGACACAAGCTATTTCTACAACACTCTTCATAAATTAATGTTACCACCCAATTCAGTACTGCCGGGCGACGCTTTATTAATAAGTTCAGTACAGCTATGCAGATCACACTTCATGGTCGCCCTATCAGATATGGTCAGCCTAGCGTAAGCGGTCACAGTGTTGATATATTTTATAACTTTGTTCACTCTTTGCAACTTGGAACATATCATATTAAGTTCACGTGCAGCCGGACAGCGATGGTCATTGAGGTAAATGTGGCGATTTAAAACCTCGCTCGAAAATTTTGGATCATTAACACAATTAGCATCCGTTACATGGCGCGCTTTAAGATCTTTGAAGCACTTAGCCATAACGCAAACGTCCAACACGAAGTGCAATTAGATTCAATTTGACAATTGTAGACTTTTTTTCATTGGTAAAATCGTATTTGATATATTGGAAAAAGCTTGTTTAACCACGATCCCCGGTAGAGGTTGGGATTTATTTGCGCAGTCTGGCTAACCCAGTTATAAAAAAATAAGAGAAAATTTATGTATATAAAAATGATAAATAATTAACGGCGTGTCTTATCTAACAGTCTCGTAGTCCGTTAGCAATGTTCTTTTCTCCGATAGTCTGCATCTATGTGTCTGTTCGTCCGTTATGTCATTGTCTATCGTTACAACAAAGCCAGGACCAGAAGCATAGTTCAGATTGTGGGCCTATTTTCACGCGACATGGTGTAATTAAATAATCCATGTTCACTGAAAACGATAGAAGGAGATTATGAAGAAAAAAAGAACAAAAAACTAAAAGATTCCGCGACAAAAAATTGTCAACTAAAAAACCAAGTGTCGCACTTTCGTTGACACTGTAAATACAAAGGGAAAGCAAAACAAACTGTAAACACGTATTAACAGAAAAAAGAGAGCTCTAATTGTTGATTGCACAAAACTAAATTAAATTTCACGTAAAAGATTAATTTATTTCATATGAATTAAATTACACACTTTATTCTTTTAAACATTTGTATACTTTGGACACGAATAAAGTAAAAAAGCAAGAGATACACTAAGAAATTAAAATATTTCTTGCAGAGAATTAAAATGCGACTACAACCCGCGCGCACAGTTCCCAAACTTTGTTGTAATGATAGCCAATGACGTAACGGGCCAACAGACAGTGCTCTATGAACGTTTTTGCCATGCCAAGTGTGCTGGTATTAATGGCCGCGCTGCAGGATGGATCCATCAAAAGTCATATCCTGACTATAGGACGTTGATTTCTATAAACTCTTCACGGGGACGACAAATAGTTTCTCAAATTTGAGCAAAAAGCTTGACTCTTTGCGTGGTAAGTTTGAAAACAGTAAGACTACGTTCGGTGAATGTCGTTATATTGGGCACTCATCTTCTTGCCCAGCTGGTAAAGTTACAACGTGTGGCGTGTGGGACGCTACCTCCGAGTTCTCCGATGTCTGATTCGGTGATTCAAGTTAGCGTTTCCACAATGTCTACAATGAACGTTAGCAACTAACAAATAGAGTAACGCGTTGTTATAAAGTGCTGCAAAAGCGTACAGCATGCTGTCTAGAGAGAAGAAAAAGCTGTCATAGACACGAATCAGCACTGGCACGACACCAATCTTCACAGAATATCCACTAACCTAGATAAATTCCCACCCCACTTCGCTACCGGTACGATGACTTTGTACACAAATTACGCTTTCAAGCAACAGTAATATACGGTTACGCCAACTTTTTTTTTCCAGTAACGGTTTAATTTCCATTTTTCACATTTCTTTCTAAGAATAATTTCCAATTAACTCCGACTCTCTCTTGCTCTCTGTGTCTCTCT
This sequence comes from Glossina pallidipes, assembly GCA_000688715.1. NCBI lineage: Eukaryota > Metazoa > Arthropoda > Insecta > Diptera > Glossinidae > Glossina > Glossina pallidipes. Next base: position 212,290 of record KK500065.1, read on the forward strand.
CCGTAATTGTTTAAAAAATAAACCCAAATTCTTTCTAAATTGAAAACTTTCTTAAACTAAAAAATTGGTTCAAAAAAGGAAAAACAAAAGAAGACCGTAGGTAGAGCACGTGAATTTCCTTTAGGACAGTTCTACAGCCTCCAACCCTCTTTAAGTGGCACTGAAAAGTTGCCCTAAAAAATTAAAGAAGTAAGTATACAAGAATTGGGCAGACCTAGAGGATTTATAGATACAGAGTCTGTAAGCGGATGAAAGCACGTGTTCTTAACAAGCTAGCTAGTTCAGAGGAGATGTGGCGGTTTAAATTTTTAACCCATAGTCACTCCGCAGATGGTTACAGTAAAGGAGTGCATGTGCTGTAACCCGTATGGGGGCAAACGTACGGACGACACCTGCTTACCGGACAGGCTGTTCTTATTCCCTAGGCCACTCTATACCCTGCTTTACCTATGGTCACTGTAATGTGAGGTTTTATCTTGTCAATCATGTTTCATATCCCTTTCTTGAAAGAAAAAAAAATGAAAGCAACCCTGCATATGATTGTTAAATTTTCGCGTGGGGAAAGTTAATGGCGGGAGATGTGTAGGATTTTGTTGGCCCTTGATTTTCGGAAGGAGGCAGGGTGGCAGTTCGTATGTTTCGTTATTGTGAGTTGAAAAACACATTTTTTGATGGAAAATGCGAAATTGAATTTAAAAAAAAGTAACACAAATTTACAACAGGAATGTAGCAAATTTGTTTAGAAAATCGAAATAGAACAAATACAATAACCACAAAAGTGGAAATTTAGTTAACTTACGTAGAAAATCTGAAATTGGAGAAAAATTTTTGCATTTATTATTGTTGCGCTGTATGCAGTTGGAGACCTTCGCAAATACATACGGAAATTTATCATGTTTACGGTGGTACTCCTTGTATTTATGACTGTGTTCGAACGTGCTTGACATTACTGTAAAGCAATATAAAAATAGCTACAACAATTAAACCATATTTTTCTGTGCTTTGTATAACACAAAAAAAGTGAAAAAAAACAAATTTTTTTTTTTTTTGCGCCACATATGAATAATGAACATTGTATAACTTTTTTAAAAGAAAATTGGACGTTCCCTCAAATAGAGCCAAATTGAGAAGACATGATTAATCATTGTATACCACGCATGCATTTGAATTAGCTAATGAAAACAGGCATAGTTTCACTAGGCAACCAAAAAGCATGACATATTTGTTAACCATTCTTTGTATGTGAAAAATATTAAAATTTATGGGTTTGATATGGACTACACAAATGTGGCTTAAGGTGGTTAAAGAACGTTTAGTTCCGATAAGTTATCCTAATATTGTATGAAAGGTGGATGCTTGTGAAAATATTGCATATTTGTGCATGTTCAAGGTTTCAGAATTTCTAATCAAAAACATTGTTATGTTCTGTTGGGCTAAAGTTTTTCGCTCGATTAGCTCGATTCATATTCCTTCCTTTTTCTTCTTGCTTCCTTTCCCTTCCCTTCCCTTTCTGTTTCCTTATACATACATCATATCAAAAAGAACGAAATTCTCAGGCTCCGAATAATTAAGCTGGTCCGCGAGTGTCATTGATCCTTAGTACCGTTCTTTTGTCCGTTAGTCAATACCCACGATCACTTTCCTATGCTCAGACGCATAAACACATATTTCCCGTCTTCACGGAACCTATATAATGCTTAGTTTGCCTTTTTTTCATTTTTTTTTTGTAACTTAGCAATAAAGAAAATATTTAAGTTCTTAATTTGTTTGTTAACTTCTGTTTTTTTTCCCCTTTTACTTTTTTGTTTTGATACATAAAACTTCAGCGATATTTATATTTGCTTAATCATATCAAACAAGCAAATAATAGACATTAAACTAAAGTCAACATAAATACCAATGTATAAGAAAATGTAATGCAAACGCAAACATCTCATCTAGGGTGCAATTATTCGATGACTCGATTGTGAAAGATTTTGGCATACTATCAACACTTTCCGTATCGTAACTCATCAAATATCATTCCGCAAAAAGAAAAAAGTCAACACGATGGTCAATATACTCCTTAGGACTCTCAGCTCCACGATGATCCACCTTTGCGGACAGCATTCAAGATTTTTTCCCCACCAAATATAGGTAGGAAGAAGATTGTCGAAAATGTGCCAATGCCAACGGTACGATCAATAAACAATGATGCAAACTCACCATAAATAGCGCCACAAAACAAAAATATTAGAAAACGTTCCACTACTGTAGCATAATGGAACAATTGAAAATGTGAAGATTGTTTTGTACGGAACTTTGATTCTTTTTTTTAATGCGTTAGAATTCCCTGTTCGCGTTAAAATATTTTCACCCTTCTTGTTTCTTTTTATTCTTGTCCGAATCAATTCGATTTTAAATGCATTTTTATTTACATGTTGCGTTAAAACACGCGCTTAAAACTAACCATAAATTACATTCAAATCATGTATATGCTGTGTACATTTGTTTGTTAATAGCGTTTGTTACCTTTATTGTTCTGGCACTTTTTTGATTTTATGCCATTTATTGCCTACGTATATATACGCGCATATCGATATTTATGTAACTTTATATATTCCGATTTTATTCTTTTCTTACGAGCACACCAATCCGTAACAATCATTTATCTTCCAATTTTAAACACTTCCACTCCTCAACTGTTTTTCGCAGACTTTTTATCTCTCATTTTATTTGCAAAAAAACTACTCTAATGCTATACAGACGTACTTCAGACTCTGTTCACTTTTCATAATTCTCTCTCTAAATAATGCTATTGCGTGAGCGGAGAATTATGACAAGAGTTCTTAACTGACGGACCATCGTTATTATGAATAGCTATCTAATAGCAGACTGCTAGATCTTTGTTTTGCCAACTTCCCGGATGTAGTTGTAAATCGATGTCCACCGAATAGTTTACCAGAGGATCAGAGGAATGTTCAGCAATTCGTACTTCCTTTTATTACAGACATTGATGGTCCCTATAATTCCTCTAATGTGCCAAATCCAACTTTCTCCAATAAATATTACGGCATTAACAAAACTGTTTAAATCTCATCTTTCACACATTATGCTTGATTTTTCTGCTGGAAATATTGAAACCTTATTAAAGCATTTCGTCGTTCTATAATGAGTTAAACCTAGCTATTTCTGCATCCGTTCTGATCGAGAAACCTCACCCTTGAAGCAAATGCCTGTTAAACAACGCAATTAAATATTAAAAAGATAGGAAACTTATCAAAACATTTATGAAAAGTGGTTCCGCGTACTATTTGGCGTATTTTGTATCAAGGCATGGATTTAAATATCTCAACTGCCTGCGTTATTGCAGATACCTTCAGTTGATATTATCAGTCTCTTCAGTCTTCTGATGATATTGTAACCTCGAAACTCTTTGCTGAATACTTCCGACGACGTCGAGCGACTAATTCCGATTTAACTGTCAATTATACGTCTCCAATATCTAATTCTGTTTTGATTCCTAACTTGGTCATTTCAGAAAATGATGTTTTTGATGGTTTAAGACTTTTTCTAGTGGCTCCCGCATTGATTTTAGGAAAGCGTTTGATTTGGTTAACCATAGATTACTTATCTCTAAACTCCAAGTCTCTGGCTTCCCTTCGTATTTAGTGAGATGGATAAGCTCTTATTTGCATAATAGGTCATTGAGGGTTTTGTTTAACTTCATCATCTCGGATGAATTCCCTTCGACGTCTGGCGTGCGTGAAGGCAGCCATTTAGGTCCCATTTTATTTAGTTTAGACATTAATGATCTCCCACCGGTGACTAATCCCAACCAGATCTTAATGTATGCTGATGATGTGAAACTGTTTTCTCCCTTCCCCGTAGAATCGCAATCACATCAACTTTAAAGTGATTTGAATAATTTGGTTGCATGGTGCTCGATGAATCTTCTCAAACTAAATCTAAGAAGCTTTCTCTCTCAAGAAGGAAGTCATCCATTACTCAGTATTTCATTCATTCAGACAAGTTCGAAAACGTTGATCGTTCATCTATATAGGTATTTTAATTTGCACATTGAGATCTCTTTAAGTAAAGCTATCTCCGCGCTATGTTTCGTTAAGAGGGATTCCAAAAAGCTGAAGGTTCTTTACATTACAGAACCGCTATACATGTTGTAATGAGTCTTCTTTGCGGGGTATACTCAGGGCCTTCCCAGGAAATCTTTTTCCAAGAAAATTTATCGAAAAAAAACAAAACTCTTGGACCTTCGGATTTCGTTGAAATTATAATTTTATGGTTTGCGAGAGCATGCGCTATGTGATTAGAGTTACCGCATATGCGTTCAGAGATTTGAGACTGAAAGCCGCAACCAGACTGAACCGTATTGCGACACGATCTTTTATAGTCACGATCGCCATCGCTGTCCCGTTTCATCGGTGTGTTCCCTGTGCCTGTTACGGGTTGGCACGCACTTTACAGTGCGTTTGCTATAATAACAATGTTTACTTGTGTACATATATCATAATGTTCTTACGTCTATCTTGTTATTAATGCTATCCTAGATACCAAATCGTATGATCGAATAGGGCCGTTAATCCTTCCTTAACAAGACGATTGAAGGCCCCAGCTACGACCGTGAGATATTCGAGATAATTGCATGATTTTGCAAACCACGAGACCGTTAGGTATGTGCCTTTTCATGATATGTACCAATGAAACATATAAACATGCATATTGAAACTATGGGACTGTAAATAGTAAAATATGTAACCCTAATAAGTGAGAATCGTTTGATCAGCTAATATTTCTACAAGCACAAATATTGTTATAAACCTACATATGTTTCGAAACAAAAAAAGTACTAAAAGTAATATACGTACAAAGTATGTTCCATAGTTCTAATACAATTTTTATTAATAAACCTATTTAATGTAGAGGCAAATGCGCATATCACAGAGAGGATATTTTACCCAACTCTATTTCATCCCCACGCTAGGGGGATGTGGGGAATCTATACTTTCATATGTAATTTGGCGCACGATCGGACAGACTGATCAACCGTTTTTGAAATTTAATGAGTTACGGAAGAGGGATATTGCGGACTATGGGCGGACAATTACGCAGACGGAATTGTTATTGGTAAGGGAGCAAAACGCTTCCTTAGAAAGTTCTTAGTTAGGTCAATTCTTGAATATGCCTTGATTTATGGTCTCATTCCTCTAGGTGTTATGTAGATTCAATTGAATCACTTCAAAAGCAATAATTGTTGTTTACTCTTAAGTTTTTGGATTGGGATCCATTTGTCTCTTTGCCTCCTTATGAAAATAAGTTGTTTATGTTATTAACCTTACCATCACTTGAGAAACGTAGATTTATTCCCAGTGTTTCTCTCTTAGTTAATGGTATTATCGATTCTCTCATATTCCTTCGTGAGGTAAGCTTTAATATTCCTAACCGCTTTTCCAGGCACTTTAGTTTCATTAAGCGCTGTTAATATAATTATGAGCTATTTAACCCGTTTTGAGTTGTTTGCAGAAACCTAAATGATGTCTATCACTTAATCTCAATATCGGATTCTTTGAAGTCTATCAAAACAATAGGCGCGAATTGCCTATGTCGTATTTAAACTAAGTTTTAATCTTAAAATCTCATTATGATTTGAAAATTAATTGATGATGTTTACTGTACCGGTTGGCAAGCTTTTGCATATTTGCGATGGGTTAATGGTTCTCTTGCAATTTGGTTCTGTACTAGGATTGGGTGTTCCTCTGTGTTTGTTGTGTAAATGTTTTTTTTTTCTTATTTATTTATGCATGAATATTATTTAATTATCATTACTTTTTTTCTTTACTTCTCTTTATATACTTTATACTAGTTTTTAATATTAATTAGTACAAGATTTACTTCTAAAAGTCAATTGAATTCGACTGTTAATTTAGTTTAATTTGGTTTCATGTGTAAGTAAATAACTAAATAAATAAAATTGGAAATACTTAAGTACAGAAAATTTGTAAGTAGTGGCCACAATAATAGAAACAGGAAAATTTACTAACAATCTATTAATAATTTATTAATAATATATTTATTTTCATATATACATATTTATTAATAATTTATTAATAATTGAATAGACAAACGGTTTATATAAATAGCAATGTACTCTTACTATAGATAAAGGCTTATGCTGTGAGGGTTATTTTTGCCCAAAGCAAAGGGGTACCTCAGCGGCTCCAGGTTTTGTTTAACAAGAAATTTCTTCGTTTACTTTGGTTTTCTACGTTCGTGTTCCCTGTTCTCTTAATCATCGCAAAGTGAAATACATCCAGTTTTCTTTTGCTTTTGATAAACACTTGGCTTTTCTCAATGGGAATTTATATAAGATTTTTTTATATTTTTCAAAAAAGGTCACATTTCCTAATCTAAAGATCTAGCACCGCCATCATTGTAACCGCACCAACGTGACCAGAACGTCTACTCTATCGCTCGGCCCATAACTAACTCACTTAATCTAACTTACTCCAGCACTCAAATTTCTAAAACTTCGGCTTATTTTCCTTTACTCTCATTTTTTTTCCTTTAATCCTTATTCTCTTAGCCTAACTTACTCTAGCACTACGCTAAGAGACTTGTGACTTGTGAAGCCAAAACGAGGGACGACTTTGGTTCTTCACAGATTCTCCGTTCTTCGGAGGAGTGGCTGATGATGCGCCTTCTGGGGGTGGGCTGTTGGCGAAAAGGCTTCGACGTGGTGGGTGCGTCTCAGCGCCTACGGGTACGTCGGTGGCTGGACCGTTCGCCTGCCCACTCTCACACTCTACAGCTCCCCGTCTACCTATGGATTTCCTGCAATGCGCGATATTTCATGAGCTTATGAACGTGTTTGTTCGATAACGAGAGTCCTTTGAGCTGAGGCGCTGTTTGCTGTTGCGATTACGTTTGCTGTTGCTGATGGGTTCGCGTAGTTTGCTGTGTTTGTTGTTGAGCCAAAATATACTGCGTGCTGGTGTTGAGATTCGATGATTGATACTACTGAGTATGTGTTTGTTGTGTAATCCGCGTCAGTTGAGTTTGGGCTTGCTGGCTGCTGTTTAGGGGAAGTAACATTTTCTACAGAAGCCTCTAAATCAGCAAAATCATGTTGGCATGCATTTAAATGAGTTTCAAGGGTGCTTGCAGTGGCAAAAGAACCAATACAATCTTCGCTCGTAATCTTATTAACTTTAGCTTTCACTGCCGATTCATCGCTATCAACAGACAGCTCATCATTGGTATCAACCGATGAAGGCATTTTTAAAGTAAACGTATCGTCTTCCTCTTCTTCTCCTAAATTATGACTGTTAGCATGATGGTTTTGATTTAAGTTATCCGTATCCATCATTGGGAGGAAATTTCGGATCCGTTATAAGACATCTATTGACCATATTATTAGTCACATAATCTAGCGTTTTGCGTCGTTGTTGTTGCCGTTGAGAAACTTTATTTGTGATTTCATAAGACAAAACTGGAGGTGGCACAGCTGAAGGTGGTTTATAAAGTTCGCTTGCTATAATGGTTGATTATGCAAAGCAAATTGCTGTTGCAATTGATTACTTCTGCTGTTGATATTTCCCTTCATACCGCTCCGTACAGGTGATTGTGAAAGAATTTGTTTAACTTTGGTTTCATAAGAAATTTGTTCTTCCTTACCGTTGATTTTTATGTTTCCTGCTGTTCACTTTTCTACGCTCGCTATTGCTGATGCCAGATGGCCTGTTCGAACCGATGAGCGGCTGTTAAAGTTATTGTTGTTGATGTTATTGTTATGATTGTTATACTGCTGCAAAGGAATGACGATATTAACATTACTATAAGTTGGCATCCGCTGTATAGCCGGCGATACTTGGGTACCGTTCTCTGTTGGTACTAGCTGTTGTTGTTGCTACTGCTGCTGCTGTTGTTTAACATGGTTACTAAAACTGCAATGCGATAGTTGTTGGGGTATGTAGTCGATCCGCTGTTGATGATTTTTGTTATTGCTGTGCCCAGAATACTGATGCGGTTGTTCCTGATGAGCAATAGAAACTATGATTTGCTGCATTTGTTGTGGTGTCGCCAGTGATGTCGCTATAATGACTTGCTGTTGAAGCAAACTTGATTGTTCTTCCAAGATAGGTGCCGTGCCATCTGGCGTCTGCCTCTTGTTGAGGCAAAGTCGTGTCAGCACTCTTGTACCTTTGACTTTCCAACATCGGAATGTCGAATCTTTGGCCGGTAAGTACTCGATGGCCAAATGGCGATGGGCGAAGATTGTAATGGGCGTTGCCTCTCCGAAATCGATCGCTAGGTTGCCGTTCTGGCGCGCGTGGTTCGTAGGCCGCCGGGGACCCTGACTCTACTAGGTTGACTCCTTGAACTTGATCACTGTCGCTGATCTCGTAAGCCGCTATAAGCTCCGACTTTACCAGATTAACTCGTTTGCTGTGGCTGGTCTCGTAGGCCGCTGTGTGCTCCGACTCTACCAGATGTGGGTTGGATTTTGACGCATTGTGCCATTGACTTCGCTGAGGAAGACTGGTTGTAGGCTCGGAGGATGCATTCCTATCCTTGCGAGCTTATTGCACGGCGGGCGTACATTTCGGTGGGTGTGAGGATTCTGCTTTGTATCGCTGCGCGGTGAGGTTTCTCGGTTGGCTTCGCTGGAAAATGAATTGCCGCTATTGACTTTTGCCGTGAAAGAAGGGCCTTGCGTTTGTATATCGTAGGTCTCGTTGCAGCGGGTCGATGTACGGTGGTTTCGTTGGATTGATTAGTTAGGACTTGGCCTTCGTATCACAGTGTACCTGTCTGGTAGCGTTACGCGTTGTGGCGTGTATTCGCTAGGTTGGCGGATGGTACTGCTCGCGGGGCTGCTTCGTCTCGGGGCCCGTTTGGATCCCCTCGCTGGTGGTGAGTTTCCCCGTTGGCAGCAGTTAATGGTTCCTACACCTCGTCGGCCGCAGATTCAGCAATGCAAGAGTTGTGGGTTCTGGCAGTTAAAATGGCGGTGTGCGCTCTGGGCACATTGTCGGCACGCCGTCGCCATATTTACTCGTCTCTCTTGCGGCATTAGATCCGGTGCCCATGCCCTGTTATTCGGCAAATCGCGCCGTCGGGCGCCTGTCTGAAATTCTCGGTGTGTTTCTCTGAGATTTCACGTGACGTGTTGCCGTGAGTTCGTCTCAATGCGTGAAGTCTCGACGCCGTATATGCCACAGGTTATCGGGTTGTACATTCGTATAAATGCGTTATAATTTCTGCTCTTCCGTCATTGCGATATGGTGCATTAGATCTTGTAAGGCCAGCACATAATCTTGAAATTTTTCTCTCGCTCGCTGGGTGCGTCGGCAGATATAATCTTGGACGTGACGTGTCGCGACGGTAAGAAGAACCACAGAAAATCAGTCTTGAACTTCTCCCAGGTCGTCCAGCGTTGGTTGTTGTTGCGGTATCACGTTAGGGCTCGATCACATAGCATCACCACCACGTTGGCTGGCAAACGGTTCTTGTCGACGCTGTATGCTTCTGCTACCTCTTCGACCAGCTCGACGAAGGCTCTATTGCCGGTAAAATTAAGTCCCCATCTGTTGACTATTTCGGTGGCCTCGTGTCGGCTGCTGTCGAGAAACTGGGTGTGCTTCGCCAATAGGGGCAGCGAGCTGGGTGATTTTGCTGGTGTTGTCAACTAGTGCCGAAACATTGGAGTAAAATGCCGGTACTATTGTACTGGTCGGTTCCGGTATCGTCGCTGGCACGCACAGGTTTTCGGCGCTTGTCGGTGGCTGCAAAGGCTCTTTCTCGTTCGTCGATGGGTCGTCGGAGGTATTTCTCGCGTGAGAGGCTGGAGACGGTGACCGCTGTCTAGTGAGGGCTTCAAGCTTGGTCTGTAGCTCTAGTAGGCGTGCCACAACCTCGGGCTTACGGTCCTTGTTTATGAATTGGGCCCGTCGCCTCCTCATCTCTTGGATGCTACCTGTGATGTCAAAGTCGAACTCCCCTAGGCAGCCTTGGACCTCGTCTCCGCGTAAGGAGTTAACCAAGCTTACGCATAACGTGGACGTCATGATGTCTACGGGGCAGGTTTTAGTAATGAGGGGAAATAAACAAACTGAAAAGCTGCCCTGGGCGCTTGGAATATTGATTTCTTTATTATTTTTCTCCCTTTTTTTTCAAAGTATTTTCTCTGGCCTGTACCAATTTCTAAAGATGGTTAGTAGCCTAGTAGTCTATACATATTACCTTCGTTTATATATAAAGTTATTACTATTAAGGGACAATTCTTCTATATATTTATTATATATTTTCTTTCCTTTCCTCTTTCTTTTGTTTTTTTTTTGTTATCTTACGAGTGCCTTACTATATATATGCAGGTGTGCATAATATTAAAATTACTCATTTCACAACGGCGGAAAGAAAGTGAAATTAAAGAACAGAAGAAAAGAACAAAATTGAACTACTTTGAGTTCCTATTTTTTTTTTTTTGTTAAATTGGAAACTACCTTCAAACCTTTCGTGTGATTATTTAATAAGTATAATTATATCCTTGTTTATGCTTGTTTTTTTTTTTTCAATTTTATAATCAAGAAAAGTATTCATTTCTCATTTTTTTTCATTTCTTTCTTAAAGTCGCTAAACGGTCACTGACTTGCTTGAAATTGGAAAAATGATCTTTTAAAGTTTAGTTTTTTTGCTCACCTGTTGGTGTTGTTGTTTTCGTGATGATGATAGCGGTATGTGGACGTAGGTGGATGGGGTGGCTTCAATTGCTTTAGAGACTGGTGATGATGGGTACTCTATATTTGCCGTTACTCCTGCTGTTCTTGTGATTACTGCTCCACCCGCTATCGATTACCTTATCGGTGAAATCAACCTTCAGATGGTTCAATTACTGCTTACACTATCACAATTTATTGATCGTAATTTTGAGCTAACTTTCCAAAACAGAACACTAATCTCGTTTACTGAGACTTACCATTTATTTATTTTATGTTGGAAAAATATGAATTTAAAATGTTCGCTTTTATCAGGCTATGAAGTTAAATCCTTATTTATCTTGGAAAAATATGAATTTAAGATGTTCGATTTTATCAGACTATGAAGTTAGTTTCCCTATTTGGAAGAGTTATTAAAATGTTTGTTTTCTTTTATATTTCACTAGCAATCATTACTCTTCGTAATTTAGAGCTAACTTTCAGAACAGAGCGATGATCAAATTAACCGTGATTTAAACATTTGTTTATCTTGGGGCAATGTAGATTTAAATGTTCGCTTTCAACAGATTATGGAGTTCAGAATAAAGCGGGGCTGAACGTTTTCAAAAATGCCTCTACGCAGTTAAAGCTTGGTTTTATAATTGAAAAAAACATTATTAATGTTTTCTTTTCGGTTTCACTCGCAATAATTATTCTTTGTAGCTTTGAGCTAACTTTCACAAAAGAACGTTGACCAAATTAACTGGGATTTAAGTATTTGTTTACCTTGTGGCAATATAAATTTAAATGTTCACTTTTAATAACCTACACAATTAATTTTTCTCGTTGTAATTCACAATATAGGAGGGTTGAACGTTTTTACGATTTCCCACGATTTTTTCTCAAGGACCTGTAAGAAAAAAGAAATTATTTCAAAGAAAGAATTCTTTATTTTCTGGTTTTTGGAACTTCTTTGCTGACTTCACTTACGTGCGTTTGGTCGTCTCGTTAAATTCTTGCGTATATGTTTAGTTTATAATAAATAAGCACTATTTTTTTTTTCTTTTGAATAATCTTCCAAAAGGTGATGAGGCAAAAATTGTTAATGAAGTTTTTCCAATTTACAATTGATTTTATATGATTGTAAACTGAACAATTTGTTGCGTCTAGAGTACAGTTCATTCTTGCTATTCTCTCGTCTTGTAATAAATTTTTTTTCTATATTTATTGTAAATTTATTCAAACTTTTTTAGATTGATTAGAGAGCAGCATAAACCTGAAGATTTATTTCTGATTCTTTTCCTTTATGCGAAAACTTCTTGAGGTAAGTGGTAGAAATCAGATCCGAGAAGACCCAGCAATAATTAGTCGAAGACACATCCCGGCAAGCTGGGGTTGTTTGTGGGTTTAGACACAAGTTAAGCGGCATATAGGATAATTTATTTAGTGTACAACAGTCGAGAGGAGAAATGGGGATACACACGCCAAGAGAGGGCAAAATCTGCACGATCCAACGTCTTCACTTCACACGAACTGTTTTTGCTTCGCACTCATACACAAATCCTGCTTGAAAGTTTGCCGCAGTTGTATCTATCAATTCGTTTTAATTTTTTTTTCTTATTTTCGGTTAAAATGGCAAAGCTATACAACAAACAAATACTGAAGTTTCATCAATCATATCAATGCCGTAGAAGCTAATGCTTGAACCATCAATCTTATCAGTTTGGAGAGAATGGAGAGAATACAGAGTTGCTTTATCTGATATATCTGAAAAATGATGAAAACACATAAGACAAAATACCATCTACAAACAGCAAACTTGCATAAATTATGATCAAAATACAATCTACAAACGGCAAACTTCCATAAATTATGATCAAAATACCAATTTATGCAGTTTCTCGCAGTTTTCGACGGAAATTTGTGAATGCATGCCGTTATATTTTAACAAGAACTTTCAAGAAAAAATGAGTCTGTAACACAACCAAATTGGAATTAAATATCTTTGTTAGTAGTAGTTTTGAACTTTGGATTCTTTGTTGGCTCAGCGGGTCCTTTCATGGCTGCCTAACATCATACCTCTTTATGTGCTCTGTACTTTTATAAGTTGTTTGTTTGCCTATATGGTGTTGTGTTCATTGTATAGGATTTTCTACATATATATCGAGCTAAATATAAATTTTTTGAACAACGTCGTTGTTATTTTAAATTAAAAGATAAAAAAAACTTGTTATTTTTTAGACCACTTGTTAATTACAAAATCGACTCGCTCACTTAATTACTCTCAAAAGTTGCCAAATTCAATTGCAACTCTGAATTCAGAATTCTCTCTCAGTCTACTCCGCAACGTAATAAAAAAGGCAAAATGTAAAAATATAAAACCGATGGAAGCCGATGTTCTTACGGTTACTCCTGAACATGATAGAACCTAATCAAATCTCGTTCTGTTTAACATTCTGTTTCACTCCAACAGGGTATTAGCAACAACAGAATTTCTCATTATAAGAATTATTCTCCGATTTCATCCAAGTTAGCACTTGTTGCTTTATAAGAAATTTCTCATTATAAGAATTATTCTCCGATTTCATCCAAGTTAGCACTTGTTGCTTTATAAGAAATTTCGGGTGTGCTTTAGTTTCTCTATCACGCAGTTTCTAGTACAAAACCACAATGGATGGAACAAGCTTGAAAAAAACAGGAAACCTAATCCGATTTTATTTTGTCTCTTTTCAAACGCAGTTTTGGCGTAGCGCCCGACCATCCTGAAGTGAAAAGAGTTATTCATACCTTTAATAAAACAGCCAAGAGCCCGCGCTTTCAATTGTTGGGCAATGTCTCTTTAGGAAGGGGTGTGCCTCTCCAGCACTTAAGTTGGTACCACGTAGTTTAATTAACGTTGAATACATTCTTCTAAAGTCAATGTAACTGTTAAATGTTTTTGTAAAAATATACTGGAATAAGCCTATGAAATTGGTAAATAAAATCATAGAAAATAGTGAAACAAAAATGAATGTTGAGTCGTCAAAAGCGAAAACCAGAAAGTTTATCTTTTTTAAAAGCGGAAACCAGAAATTTTATCTTTCTTAAAAGCGAAAACCAGAAAGTTTATCTTTCTTAAAAGCGAAAACCAGAAAGTGTATGTTTTTTAAAAGCGAAAACCAGAAAGTTTACCTTTCTTAAAAGCGAAAACCAGAAAGTTTATCTTTTTTAAAAGCGAAAACCAGAAAGTTTGTCTTTCTTAAAAGCGAAAACCAGAAAGTTCATCTTTTTTAAAAACCAGAAAGTTTATCTTCTTTATCTTTTTCTTATTATTTCTTATTTATTACAAGCAACACTGTGCTCTGCACAGGTATATACAAACACATGTTCTTTTTTATTTACAATAAATTATTTTCCTGCAGTCATGGTCTTATAATATTGCCCCGTAGGGAATTGTCGCGTCGCTCACAATATAGTACGGAAACACGATATTATTACCTGCGATAAAAATTCTGGTTTAGCTTTTAAGAAAGATAAAATCAAAAAAAATCAAAATCATATGTTTTTATATGACGTGCAAAACAACCAGAAGTAAGAAAAAATTAAATAAAAATAAAAGTTAAAATAGACTAATTAAATGAATGAACTAAATGACAAATTTTATTTTGTTGCTCTGTTACATGGTTCTTACTATAAAGTTCAAAAACAAGAATGGTATTTAGATTGTCATGCTCTGTGTTTTCGATGTCGATTTTTTCATTTGAGACGGATTAGGCTTTCCTGGCAATGGGGCTTTTCTGTGTTATTGCCAGCTTTCATACTTTCTTTAGTTGATTTGCACCGAACGACTTATATTTTGCTTCTGTTCAAGGTTAAAAGTTGGGACACTTGATTCCACTCAGCAGGCAGTATTCGATTGTTCGGATTGCTTACAGAAGTATGGTCACGGCAATGGATTATTATATATTGCAGTAGTCTTGTAGTATTTCTTGTAAAGTTGGTTGACTGCTATTATCTACCGGCCTACTTAAGTTTATCGGCTTTTTGCTCTGTCGTCGGCACCAATTAAGTGTGCACCCTTGCCTGAGGACATGTCCGGTGTAAACGTATCAATGCGCTGTTGTAATCTTGTCACCAATGTCCGCTTTACCCGCAAAGTTGCCCGTCGATTGTTCTCGATCCACGTTGTTCCGGTTCGGGTATGCAGAATCCTATATGTCTGAACCCAGAAGTTAATGGTGCAAAACGTCTACAGAAATTAGGTGGCTTGCAAATCCATCGGGAATGTGGTAAAAAAATGCTTATAATGCTATAAAAGGCCGCACCGTTTCAAATGAAGCATCACTAATGTATCGTAAATACGGTTTTCCGTTAGAGCATTTACCAATTTGTATTCTTACATGCAATTACGATGTGATATACGAGCTGGATATAGCTTCGTACCTATATAGGTGGTAGAATTAATATCAGAGTTTACTAAGTTTCCACCATCATTCGCCTGCTATCACGTCAATAATTTGTGGAGAACTATACAAATTTTACTCAAAACCACATAGTAAATGATAACAACAAATCATGTTTAAAATAAAATATAACGGCTTACCGACCTTTAGAGAGAAATAGAAAATAACAAACGCCAACAAATGCAAATTCAGACTCGCTCATTTAATTTTTCTCATTGTTATTGTGCTTTGATTGTATCAATCCAGACTTTTCTCAATTTCAGCGTACTTCGATTCTCAATTTACCAAAGCCTTTGCACAACGATTCTCAATTTACCAAAGACTTTGCACAACGATCCTAACAGTGCAACTACAATAGTTAAAACTGCAACTTTGCAGTAATTAGTGCTGAACAATTATGTACACAATTGCTTTGTAGCAATGCGATTAGAGATAGTTCCACGATTATTGCCTATAAAGCTTTGCTGCTAAGACGCAAAATAATTATTTTTACCCTTAAAATAAGGGCAGTGTTAAACATTTTCAGATAAGCGATTTAAATAACTTTTACGGTTAGCCAAACCGACGGTGTAAATAAGCTGGATTTAAGTAAATTTTACCTATTATTATTTTTTCTGTTTGTTAGCCTTAAAATCTATATTTAATCTGTTTACAATATATTTGCGCCTTTATAAAAACTGGTGTGAACGTAGCGGTAGGATACGTTCAATGTAACAGATGTTTTTAAAAGCAAAAGATTGTAATATAAAATACATATATATATATATACATAGGCATATATTTGGCGTAGTTGGAATCAGTTTAGATTTTATTGAAAAACCAGCAAACAAAGATAGTAAGCCAATAACATGTTATCGCATATTCCATCATATATACTACCAAAAGCGGATTAATAAATTCTACACATATGTATGTCGAAAACGATCAAAGTTTCGGTAATCGTTAGGAGTATTAACTTCTGAAGTCTTCTCCGGAACATTCACAATTAGATTAAATTACTTAGCGACACTCCGCGACACTTGTGTTACAAAAATTATCTCTTAAACTAGTTAGAGCAAGAAATAAGTAAGGTATATGAGAGCACAATCTTTTGTAGCAGCGTAGGATACTAAAATTTATAATTTAGGCATCAAGAAATTAAATTAAAACACTAACATATATACCCTGTCTTAAACTTAAATATACTTAACTAAGTTTACATTACATTAAATTTCATTGCAGTAAAATCCTAAATATTGCAAAGCTACTTAAGTGAAAATAGCTAAACTATCTACTGTGTTAAAAGAAGAGTTTGATGTATTTTATAACGAATTTAATCATAATAGATACATATCGTCCACCCGGTTTTGTGATTTTAAATCAAAACCTGGCTTTTTTAAATTTATTTTGCAATTACGGTCACTTAGGTACTTTCTTACTTTCTCCGCGCCCTACCAAGTAAAAGCAACTTTCAATCCAATTGCGACGGCCTGGTTTTGTTATTCTTTCAATAGTAAAACAATTTTAATATGTATGCTATTTTGCACTAGAGCATTAAAGATTAATCAACACTTGAATAACATTTTCACTTTTATAGTACTACTCCTTGATCTTTTATTACGCTACATATTTGGGCATTTTTATAACTTTACTTTTTTATTAATAATTTTTTGCTATATTTTTGATAATTTTCCACTAGATTTCAATCTTTCATGAAGCGCTTGTGAAATGTTTGTGAAATGCTTGTGAAAGATTTTCTATTTAAGTTTGACGTAAAACGCATGATTTTTTTCGTTTATATTCCAACAGGTGGTTGAACGCATTTTTCATTTACATTTCAGTTTGATAAAAAATTCAAGATTTTCTACTTAAGTTTGACGTAAAACCCAAGATAAGAAAAATGATGAATAAAAAATCTCTCTCATCTATTAAATGGGAGGAACGACGGGAATGGGACGAAGTAACAAAATACCTTGAGCATATCTGTTAATGGGACGAAGTAACAGAAAAGGCATGAGCATATCTGTTAATGCGACGAAGTAGCTTTACAGGTCGTTCTCCTGTCTCATGTCTATCTATTTATTTATCGTGAGACATTATTTTCATTCATTATCTTGTCATATAAGTAATGAATGTTTTATTTTTAGCAAATATTCAATAAAGTTTGGTTTTATCATAATTAAATAGGAATTTCGAAAATATTTAAACAAATCTTATTAGAATACGATTTTCAAAGTTCCTAAATAAGCTTCCACTTTCTAATGTAAATTTAAGCCAATGGAAATCCTTTTATGGGATAAATTTTATCGGTGATCCCTAAGCAACTTAAAAAGCTCTCTTCAAACGGCAAATCAAATGTTTTTTGGTTTGTTGGTTTGTTGTTTTTGGTTTGTGATACTCGCATTTCCATGGTCCCTTATGGGTTTTTGAATACATGGCATCTTTGTTGCTTGATCGTAGCAAGCAATTTAATGCGAATACCGGCGTAAGATTTTGTTATTTTTTGTGGTTATTTACTTTTTGACCGATAAGATCGCTAATAACAGCAAACTTTTTTTTTTTTTTGGTTTCTTTTTTTTCAATCACTGCTTTGTTGTAAAGTATTGTTACACGCAATTCTCTTTATATGGTTTTCATTATTTAAGAACCATGGCTTTTCTCGCATAATATTTTTCTGTCATTTTATTTATTTTTTTGCTTTTATTTTCCTTTCTCTAGTTAAGTCTTTTACACATTTCACAACTGCTTTTCTATTAAACTGGTTACCTTTTCGCGATCAGTTTTTTTTGGTTTTCTTATATTTAGTTGTACTAGGAATATTTTCTTTTTCGTTTTAATCTAAGGATCCCTGCTCAGGCTCTACTTGTGAGGGCTATTTTTGCCAAAGCCTGATGCTTGGGTAGGTCAGCGGCTCCAGGTTTTGTTTCAGAAGAAACTTCTTGGTTTACTTTGGTTTTCTACGTTTCTGTTCTCCTGTTGATCATCGCGCATATTAACAGTTACATAAGTTAAGATATGAAGTTAAAATTCAATTTTCCTTTCTCCAGCGGTTTACTATCATCAATATTACGTGTATTTTTATTATATTAAATTTTACAAGCAAAAAACGAAATAAAAAGAGTTTTTCTATTTTATGAGAGGAAGGTAGGCTTAGATGGGTTTTAGGACCCAAATTGGGGCTTCTTACAAACCTTTCCAGGGGCCGAAGGGACACCATTAGTTAGTTAGGGCTTCGTCGCTCTGGTATTCGGTAAGAGACAAGTATGCGCAAATTTTTTGGCGTCCTAAGAGTGTCCGTAAGCAAGTTATAGAAATCGTCTTGCATCTCACGAACTACCTGGCTCAGCTATGGCATGTATGCTTACCTCATTCTTCTTCAAGTGGCACTGCAAGGGGCCCTACACTTTCTACAGATAGCAGCTTTACACTTTAGAAGACTCTGAAGATAAAATAAGTTTACTTATTTATTTCGTTAGATCTCATCGGCCCATGCTTCTGTATGGAAGACCACGAAATTTGGTCCAAAGAAATTCAACACATTTTTTTTTTTTTTGGTTGAATAAAATGTTTATTGTTACGAATATTTTATAGATTTTGTGTAAAAAAAATTCCTAAATTTCTTTTTATTCTAAGTTTTATTCTTTCTACGCTAATACATAGTTTGGGATTAAATGGGCCGCACTAAATAAATTAGTTTATAGTTTGTTTACTAAATTATATGTGAAATTTTCTTATTAAAAAAAAAAAAAATGGTTACATGTTAAATCTTTTTTTAAAGAGAGAACTGTTTCACGTTCCAAGAACTGTCCTTTTTATTATGGCATGGAATACTAATGAAGTGACAACTACATATTTTGATTTTACTTTTTTCTCATGTTTCCCAATTTATTTGAAGTTTCGACACGAATCATCAAATGTTTATATTTTTAAGTTAATGTTTGTTTGAATGCATAAATCTTGTATTGGTTTTATTTGTCGTTTGGATTTCCTCTTCTCTTTTATAGCTTTGTTAAAACATTTCTGCATTCTACTTAACTTTTATCAACAATTTTCCGTGATCCCCTTCTCGTTGTTCTAATATTAAATTTTATGGGGAAACTTCGTTTTAGCAATGAACAAAAAAAAATTCTCTCAAAATACTGATTTTCGTTGATTAGAATAATTATATTAAATTAAAGATGATTACTTTCGTATAAAAATGGCACTAATCAATTGATATCGTGAAGAATAACAACAAGGATTTTGATTAGGTCATTTTTAAAAACAACTACATGTTCACACCTCACTTTAAAAGCATTTTTCTCGATATTGCGTAATACTAATTGGCTGATTTGATACCATGCGTAAATATTGCGTTGTTGCGCTATCTTGTTTGTGCACATAACTACGTGGTAGATAACGGGTGTTGACTTTTAGTGGGTGGCTTTAGTAGCGACATATGATCCGGTTGTATGTACTCATTCATAAAAGCTGTGCATTGGTTTCCACAGTGTTCAGTTTCTTTTCCAAACCTTTTAAATGCTAAAAAATACGCTCTTAAGAATTTCCAAGCACTTTGCTTTATTTTATTTTTTGGCAGGCTTGCAGAGTATGCGCCTGAATCACAACGAATCGCAGTTTGCTGAAAGTGTTCATCGAAAATAACGTTTGGTTGGTTGGTTGGTTAAATGTATTTTGAATTTCTCAGAAAGATTTAACCAGCATATCCAAATTATCGCATTTATTCACAAAGGGTTTGAAGCTTCTTGCTAATGACCATGAATTTGATATAGAAAACCCACTACTACTATAGCCGACACAATGACAGCTGTTAGTAAAGTTGTATTCGAGGAGATATCGACGAATTTAGCTGTAACGGAAGTACCATTGTCTACGTCAGACAGGGTAACCGATGATTCCTCTGTTCTTAGTTGAAGTTGATTTGATAAACGAGATGTGATAAAATTCAGTTGAGATGCTGAATCCAAACTAGTACGACAAGGAACAAATGAGCCATAACGATTTCTTACTAAGATTGCAGGTGATGGAAACTTGTCAACAGACATAGACTTTCTCATTCCACTCACGATGTAATCAAGTGTAGCAATCAAGTGTAACCACGATTTGCTCGTTTGTGCGTATAGATTGTAGCGTACGCATATAAGCCTTAAGCTTGTCAATAAAGTGTCGCTTACTTGCATCACTGTCTTTCTCAATACCTTTCAACGCAATAGTCTTCTTAATGTGCGTGTGAAAGTAAACAAGTTCAGATGTTAAGTGTTTGAAAAATGAAACAATGAGGACTACTATACTGATACATATGCATGCATGTTCCAAACTGACCGCACACATGCATGGTATGCAGTATGCAAAAAGAGACACACTTTACGCTCTTCGCTCACTCTACGTCCTTTGCTGCCTATATGTTGGTATGCTAATCTATATATCAAAGCCTAAGCACGTATCCAGAAATGTATGTGCGCCTTAGTTTGAAAAGTAAAATGTGTGAATCTCAATAATTGTAACGGAATGCACATTCGTGGTCGACAAGCAGGTGCGTTTTTATTCTGACTATTCCTGTATTTCTAAATGTCCTCTTCTTTTTATTCTAATGTTTTATTTCCAAATTCAGTATAGCCATTCAGACTCGCTCATTTAATTTTTTATATATTCTCATTTCGACCAAAGTCAGTGTAGCCATTGTAATGTATGCAACAAGTGCTATCCGCCTGAGAGGACGAGGAGGCAAAGAGTTTCGACTAATAACTCAATGTCGTGGGTTCAAATCTCAAGTGTGGTAGAGTTTTTGATAAAACCGATAAGCTTTAGATGCTATTGCTTTGAGACTTCAGTCTCAGAATTTATTCTCTAGCTAAATGGTTAATAATAATAATATATTCGAGTTGTTTACTATATTTCAATCATATTTGCTCACATGCCAAATTATTCAATTTATCAAGTTTGTGTATCCCATGCTTAACTCAAATGTATTTAATAGAATTACAAATAAGTTTCCTCCATCATTTGACGACCGATGGTCCCGCCAGAAGGTTTAGTTGAAATTGCTATATGTAATTGCGTCGATTCGTGGATTTCGTTGATAGCTTTAAAAGGTGAAAAGTTCTTCCGACGGTATATCCGAATGAGAAAAAGTGGTGGCTAGTGAGTGCCACTAATTTGAATAAAAGATAATGTAACGTTCTTTCAAAATAAATTCCAAATTTTTAATGATCATAAAATTAAGATGGACGACAATTCTAATATCTTAAAATCATCGATGTCTGTTTGCATTGAACGCAAATTTACCAATATTCGTGCGTCATTGCATTAGCAATTGAGCAATCAACAGCGTAGACACCATTTCTAGCTATCCTAAGGCCTCTAAGACTCTAAGACGGAGGCAATATGTGTGCTCCTTATTCCGAACATTTGAATAGAGTCTACAGTTTTTGCCTATTTCATCTGATATTGTCAATATTAGATTCAATGAGTCCATTTAAAATTACCTAAACTAAACTAACTAAAATTATGTCACAATTCAGTTACCATATCCAAGTGAGAGCTTATCAAAACTACGTGTAAAAATTTTAAGACAGAAAGCTTGAAAATTCAATCAAGTCTATAGTATCTGTGTATGGCGAAAACATTAAAACTTTGGCAAGGTTTCGTTGCCGTCTTAAATATAGGAATAATTAGAGGCGGCAATATCAATATTGGAGTGACTTCAGACGTAGCGGACGTGTAACACGCAAAGTTAACAAGGCATTAATTTAAATAAAATGTAATTACGAAATGTAAAGAAATAAGAAAATAAACAAATAAAAAAAATATATACACTAGAACAAATTCCTAACTTTATCAAGGCCCAAACAAAGAATTTATAATGAAATGAGTGAAAAACTTTTCAATATCGCATATGTTGTAAGTCCGGGTCCAAATTACTCTTTGACAACAATTCGCTACGATAAACATGATGTTCCGTATGCTGCAATATTCATTTATAAATTATTTATTATGTACTATATTTATTTAATTTAGTACGAAATTTTTAATAAGTTGCTTTCATCAACCCCTAGTCAGTAGTTACGAAATGTAATTTTCAATTTTTTCTCAACCTTTTTCTTTTTTTATAATGTAATCGTCCAACCTTTAGCTTCAGCTTATTATATTAATATAAATTATAACCTTATAATTATAAAGCACATATTGTCTACTTTAAATTAGTTTACATATTATAATTGTTTAAATATTCCATATGTGTACACAAGGAGGGAATATTTAATGCAAATACAATAAAGAAACGTTGTTATAAAACAGTATATTATTGTTAACCTCTTGTTCCTTTTTATTGCTATTAAAAATTTTACGTCTGCGCTTCTCTGCACCTGTTTTTGCACTTTTTCGTTCGCACTTTTCGCTCAGTACGGTGCTGGAATCGTTATGTTCTTTACCACTGTCTTCAATAACTTTATCTTTATCTCTATCGATAAGTTTGATTTTCCTGTTCTTTCTTTTTTTAATTTTTTGGTTTTCATTTTTATAAACATCATATCGGAGATCCCGCTCTGGTTATAGGGAATATAAGGCAAAATTCGGCCAGTGACTTCCAGAATTGTGTTAACAACACATAGCAACTGGAGACGAAAAATACTTTGATCAAAGGCTACGTAGGTTATTGAAGTCCATTTGAACCAGAAATTCTTCAAAGAGGAGATTTTTGGGTTTTAAGCAATTATATAAGAGCAGGTCATTGTGTTTTAAAATGTCATGAGGGCGTGACTTATACAACTCATTGAGATTACGCGTTTTTGGATAATCTAATGCCGTTACTAGGAAGGTGAAAACAAATTGAAACTTTATCGTCAGTCATTATCATTGTATCATTGTATAGACTACTAGTCAGTTACACACAGTTAAGGCTTTAAGACAATTAGGAATTTTTTTCTTCCATGAATGAGTTTAGGAAGACGGTTTATGCTGGAATGATCCAAATTTAGTAGAGTTAAACATTTTTTTGTCTGAATACTCCCCGTCCTCATTATGAAATACTAATAGTTATTACTTATTTTCATAAAATGGCTTTTTTTTGTCTATTTCCTTGTGGTTGAAATACTTCCTTTCGGATGGATGGATCTGAAAAAAAATAAAAATATCTCCTTGTATATCTCCTTGTATATATATATACATCCAATAAAATTATCTCAATTACTCTTCCGTTTCTTCACTTTCAGTTTTTCAATTTTTAAAAAAATTTTGTAAAAACCTTGAAGGAAAAAATTTTTCATATGTTTTCTTTTGAATTGGCTATACCTCTCTTTGATTTATAAACAATTTCATATGTTTTCGTTTGAATTCGCTATACCTCCCTTTGATTTCGCTATACCTCCTTTTGAATTCGCTATACCTCTCTTTTCTTTTGAATTCGTTATACCTCCCTTTGATTTCGCTATACCTCCTTTTGAGTTCGCTATACCTCCCTTTGAATTCGCTATACTTCCTTTTGATTTCAGAACTTCGTGTTCACATCAGGCCTTTTTACACATCACAACGAATCTTCGGTTGTTGACTTGCTGAATGACAGAAGAAGAAGAAGAGCATATATACATTTGAGATTTATAAACAAACTTTTGGAAATGTGTAAACAGTGACGAATTATTCTGAATCTGTACAAAGAAAGAGGTCACGCGCAAACATATCTGGCAAAAAGTACTTTGATAATATTATCTAAACCAAAAGAACAACCTATAGGTAAGGAAAGCTCTTTTGTAACTGGAGGTCTGCTAAGCTGTGTAGTATCTATTCTCCCGTTAGCGAAAATTAAGGTATCGTCACTGAACTTAAAAAAAAATTTAGAAGTGAAAGTAGAAAAATGCAGCCGCGTCCTCTCCACATTATAGCCATGAAAATTTAATTCTTTTACTTTTTTGTCTCTGTTAGGATAACAGTGATGGATATAAAAGATTCGATCACGGTCGAATATATTTTTCTTACTTGTGTTGTGTATTTCGAGAGAGTTCAAAAGGTTGATGAGTCGATAACTGTTAACATCCTTCGGTGATTTGCCTGGTTTAGAACTGGAAATAACTTTAGCTGATTGCCAATGTTAGGGAAATTTTGGAGTTTGACGAAAGAGTTAACCGTGGATGTAAAAAATCGGATTTCTGCATGGGGAATATAAGTTAAGGACCATTTTAACAAAAAGCATTAATTTACACACCATTCTAATGAAGTAAATAAGCAAACGTAGCATTTCATAAACAATGCATCGTAAATACACACGAATGCATCGTAAACACTTCTCACCAATCCCATATTGCACTCTACAATGAACACTTCTCATCAATCTCATATTTACAATGAATATTACTCCGTTTCGATAAAAGTGCTGACTGTCGATTAATGGATAACTCAAAGGTTTCGTGTAAGGTAATTTGTTAAAGCTAAGATAGTTCATAATCAGACAAGCTGCTGTTTTAACGTAAAAGGTTCCTTAAATAAAAATAAAAATTGTTAATAAAACTTTAGGTATTTAAGATATAATTGGTAATAAAACTTGTATTCGATGTCACCCATATCAGGAAACTTCCTTGCGTGTTTCGCGCAAGAACATATAACGACGTCATCACTTATGTAGTCCTTCTCCGAGACTTGAACTGAAATTCGCGCTACCTCTCGCGTCTACCTAATTGGGTATTCAAGTAGCGGAATGACATTGCGTTTATGTTCCAAATGGCTTGCTTTCTTTACTTAAATCATTAACTTTACGATCACATAACGCTTTTCCGAACTTAAAAACTTAATTCCAGACTAAGGACGCGTAATTAATAATAATCCATTGCTTTTTATAAAAATTTCAGAGTCTAAATAAGTTCAGTACGTAGTTGTGAAGACCAAGGAAATTGGCCTTAGAAAAGTTTTTGGGCACTGAGCGTTGAATAACTACATCGGTGTTAATTAACGAAATTTCATAAAATGTCAAGCTATGGTGGATTAAAATTGCAACACCTCCACCTAACTATTTTGTCCTGTCATGCCTTAAACAAAATTAGTTCGGATGGTCTTATCCCAGCCTAATGATGCAGGGTTGGAAACATCAAGTTATTTTGCTCGGCAGGGAACCGTGTGATTTGTTCTTCGAGCAGAGTTTCTGTTATTCAAGTTGTGTCTTAATTAGTGGCTCGATTCGAACATGAGCGATCCATGGAGCTATAATTTTGGTTGCAATTCGCACAATCAGCAGCCGTATATTTGTCAGCGTAAATAGCATATTTTGGCTTTATGTCATAAGAACGTTCACCGTGTCCGAACATGTTTCAGTTTCGCTATTGAACTTGCTTCCCGTGCTGTTCCCAGCGAATGACAGTGTGGAACAATGTTTTAACATTTTGAAGCAAGATGTTTAACCTTAGCGTACTGTACTCAAAGTAGATAAGGAAATTGTATCCTCTTAGTGATCGTACTTTTTGACAATCTTGACAACACCCTAGACTTAGAGAAGTTTATTACTTTCACTCCCATGAGTAAAGAATTGGTATTTTGTAACATTTAAGGCGTTCATTATTTTATTATGCAAAGCACCTTGACACCAACGGAAATTTTTTAGCTGAAACCTCTTTGATGTTCTTTCTTAAAATCAGATTTTTAATATGAAAGGAGCTCGGATGCGGCACTTTTCTTGGAGAGGTAAACTGCTCTTTTTTAACAATATTGTTGGAATTCATTCCCTCAGAACGGCTGCTGCAACGGAAGCCAATAGTTACTTTTTTCATTAGGTAGAATTTTACTCCTTGGAAATCTTCGAAGAGCCACGAATTCTTACGTTTTAAGTTTTGGTCACTTATATTTGCAACAGTTATATTAATTAAAAAAATGTTATGTATGCAAAGAAGAAATGAAAGAAACGAAAACGAATAAGGGATAAACCGTTATTCACTCATTCATTAAATTCCTTAATAGGCGTGTTTATCACTCATTTAAACAAGCGAATAGCAATTTAACAAGCAATATTGAGTTCTTGGTGGATTCACATTTCGGGTGTCGCAACAGAAATGCCATATCCAGAATAAATAATTCCGTCTTGTCAGTTTGTCAATCAGTGAAAAAAAATGCTAGAAACGAATCTTATATGTCAAATGGTACAAATGTCATTATTGAGAAATGTGGGAAACATATTTATTATACTATCACTACCATCTATTCTATTTTAACATACGCGTAACATACATTTTCCATATGTCCGAAATAGTGTAGGTATAACAATGACATTGGCAGAGAAACATAGACTGAGACAACAAGAGCTTTGTGTCGCGTACACTTTTACTGACAATCACTTGAATCATATACTGCAATGCCCATATGCCCAATGCGTTTGAGCTATTTAAGGCTATCCAGATGTAAGGAAAAAGTTGATTTGTCGATAGTGCCTAAGTGGTTCCTTTCTAATAAAGAATTATTTGACGTCGTTGGCACTGGCTAAGTGTTATACATACAAGCAGGATTTATATGCATGTAATGTAAAAAGTAAAGGAAAATAATTAAAAACACTTAACACACCGGTCGACACTTTGTACGATATTATCTGTGAACGCATGTCCGCTTTTCTCTTTGGCATATTTTTTTTTAAACAATCCTATCAAAGAGGAGCAATGGGCACAATATTTTAAATATTTTTTTAGGCGACACACTCAACACTTCTTTCATTTAAATGAAACATCATTCGAATATGATGTTGAACTGCTGGTGGTTTTGGGTATTTTGAGTATTTTCTTCTTCCTTTCAATCGATTCTATAATATTAGTTATTAATAGCAAACATATGATTGCAATTACAATCTGACCTATATTTTATTACAAAGGAATAAAATAAATGAAGACTCTTGTGTTTGAAACAGTAAAAGTGTTTTAGTTAAGAATAACGACTTTTGCTTTGATCTTCACGTAATATTTACGTACATAATCAGTAGAGGAAAATATTAACCCTGTCAATAACAACAACATCAAAACCTATTAGAGCACGTCGATAGCGACTGGCTTCTTTTGTAAACCCGTCTTGTAAGCTGAGTTGTTTTCTTTCTCGATAAAGTAATTGGCTCGTGAAAGCCAGCCAAAATAAATTAACAACCAAATTCATTTGACTCTTAGAAGTAAATCTTATACTAATTAATACTAAAAACTAGAATAAAGTATAAAAGAAGAAGTAGAAGAAAAAAATATTCGTAATGATTAAATTATAATTCATGTAAGTAAGTAAATAAGAAGGGAAAAAAAAGAAAAAAGCATGGACACAGCTAGCACACAGGCACTCGCAACCAGTACGGAAACAACCAGTAAACAATTTGCAAGTGAACCCATAAGCCATTGCAACACGCAACATTTTGGCAACCGGTACAGTAACCAATACCAATTAGTTTTCGAATCATAATGAGATGTTAAGATTAAAACTTAGTTCAAATATGACATAGGCAAATCGCGCGTATTACGCAAAGTTGTGTTGGTAGACTTTAAAGAATCCGATGTTGAGATTAACTCATAGACATCATTTACAGGTTATAATTATATTTACATTGACTAAGCTTAATGAAACTAAAGTGCCTGCAAAATCGGTTAGGGACATTAAAACTTATCTCACCAACGAATCGACAGCACCATTAATTAAATTAATTAATGAAGAAACACTGAGAAACTACATTTCCCAAGTGACGTTAAGGATAACAAAAGCAACCTATTTTCATAAGGAGAGAGACAAGCGGGTCCCAAGCCAACTTCCTAAGAGCAAACTGCAAGAAGTGATTCAATTGAATCTACACTTATAGGAGGGAGACCACACATCTCAAGTATTGGTCTAACTAAGCACGTGTATAACGTTTTTGTTAACTCTTTGTTAAACTCTTTTGAACGCCTCTTAATGAAGCCAAGCGCGTACCTAGCTTTACTTAAAGAGAGCTCAATGTGCAAATTAAAACGTAATCTTTGGTCGAAAAGAACACCTATATCGATGAACGAATCAATGTTTTCCGACTAATCTGAATCAATACTCAGTATTAAATGACTTCCTTCTTCATTTTTTAGATTGTATTTCATAAAATTGAACGGCCCCCATGTAATCAAATTATTTAGGTCAATTTGAAGCTAAAACGATTGCGATTCCAAGGAGAAGGAACAAAACAGCTTAACATCATCAGTGTACATTAAGATCTGGTTGGATCTAATCACCGAGGGCAGGTCATTTATGTATAGATTAAGGTGTCCTAAATAATTCCCTCGAGGGACTCCAGACGTAACGGAAAATTCATTTGAGGTGATGAAATTAAAGAGAAGCCGGAATGATTTCTTATGCAGGTACCTGGCCAATTTTTCCCATTTTTATACAGCTGCGTTAGCATCGCCCATGAAATGTATGTTCAAGTATTTATTAGTTTTTCTGCTGTAGTTTGTGAGTAGCGGCGAAAAAACCAATTTTTTTTCTTTTTGGAAGATGTTCTCAATTCAGGTGGTACTGTAGTGTATCCTCCGACCGATTTTGTTCATATTTTTTGCTAACCTGAGTTCAAGAACTTCAACTCTTGCTGCCAAATTTCAAGCTCTATTTTTGCGGACAGGTATATCCGTTTGCAAGAGATGTTATGCAGACGGACAAGCGGACAAGTTCAAACCGCCACAGAGTTTAGTAATGATCAAATGTGCATAAAGCCAATAGCCTTAGATGCTAGTGATTTAAGACGTTAGTCTTGGAATTTATTCTCTGCTTAAGTTAATAATAATAATAATAATGAAATAAGTAAATAAATAATTGAAAACTTTATAGTCAAGCAAAGACGATCTTTAAATACTCTACACTGCCTCGCCTAACATAGTTGTTCATTAAATTTCAATATTAACTATGATGCGATTTTGGCCAAAAAATTTTAAAAATTTTACATTGTTTCTACGCAAAGGCATACTTTTCATGGTAGCTCTACGGTATTATGACCAAATTTACAAAATTATACCTTGCTTTCATGTAAATTCATAAGAGGCAGTCTAGAATATGATCTGATGTGCCCCGAATTTAACAAATCTAATTTTCTTGTCGGAAAGACTTTATTAGTTTTCACGTACTTTGTCTAAAAATTAGACTGTACTGCCTTATAAAAACTTACTTTTCATATGATGTGGGGATATATGGGAGGATATTCAAGAAACTGGACTTTAGTTGACGTAAATATTTCCAATCAATTTTATTTGCGGAAATATTATATTAATATTCAGCAGACTTTGTTAGGGTCTTTTAAAAATTTGCAATTTTTTCACACGACGATTTTTTCAAAATAAGGCGTGATATCAAAAGTGGTTGAAAAACTGACTCTTCCAAAGCCAAACTGAATAGTTTTCGTTCGTGAGCCGGTGTGCCAAATCCCCTGCAATTTTTAAAAACTCACGGACACATATCAAAACTACCCACCGACGAACAGATTGCGGTCCATAGTCTTTTTAGAGTTATATGCGAACGATTGTCTGCACACGCCAGTGTTTAAGATAATCGTATGTCGCTTAGGCGTCGTTAGTTATGGTAGTTGGAAGCGAAACAAAACCTCCTTTCTGACTATGATGGGCCCAGCCTGATACCACCACATTTAATGGCCTCGTGATTTTGAAGAAAGATAGATATCTCCAGCTGTCAGGGACTGTGTCATGGACATTAGTCAGGCGAACAGGCGGACGAGCCTACTCTTTATATGATGAAAATATGCTTGTGTAGTGGGTATGAAAAGAAATATACAAATACAACAAGAAACGTAATATACATGTATATTGCGGTCTAACCCTATAAATATGGATGATTGACCCAATTTATACGACTGGCTACTTTAAGACGGAAAGCTAAATAAGAAAAAATTGGTTCCATAACTCGTAATTATTGAATGATTTCGATTTACGAAGCGAACAAGCGCAATCCGTTATAAAACATTTTATGGCCGATATTTGGGACTTATATCCTTAGAACGCACGTGCTCCGCAGTTATCAATGTTCTTAATATACATATTCTCAACAAGTAGGTCCCAATAACATCATTAACATAGGAACTAATATAATTTACCATGTATCGATAATTTTTTTCTGTTAATTAAAATTTCCATGTTAAACAATTATTTTTTTAAATCTATTAAATACACAATAATGATGATTGCTCAGAAACAACTTATGCCATTTCTCTTTTTCTCTAACATTTGTAAACAAATGTTTCTTATTAGATTTAACTGTGTATAGCAGTCCTCGCGTTTTTCAAACAGATCTCATATTTCTTATGCTCTCCCTACGCTTATGAGCATTCTTAAGAAGATCGCAAACATTTCCCGATTTCCTTTTTCCACACAGGCGCGTATATTGCAGTTGCACCACTCACTTGTGCTCTTTGCTTTTCTTCAAATGTGGAGGATTTTTATTTTATGAATTACGTCTTCGTAGACAGTTGTTAAAGAGTAGCTAGAATGTTAGGTGCACTAGACGGACTAAAGTAATTCCTCATTGAGCTTTAAGTAAGCGTGTGTGCGTGTGATTAAAAAAAAATGAACAAGAAAGAAAGAAAAACAAATATATAAGAAAATCCGCCATAGTGAAGTTATTTTTAAAAAAAGCCTCATCACCATACACGCATTTATATCTGTACACAATCATAACTAAACCATATACAAAAAATTCACTTCATAGCTTTTTAATAAAAGAAAGTTTTATTAATTTTTTTTTGAAGACAAATCCAAAAGACGGAATGAAGTGATTTGTCCCAAAATATTAAAAATACGTGTAAAGTAAAATTTTACATCTAATAAAGTAAAGTAAATTTAAATAATGTTACGTTCGCTGTTTTACACGTACGCATTTATTTTATTGGCGCAGTTCTTGGTTTCCGGTAATGCTTTCCCAAATTTTCTGTATTATCCGGCCAGTCAGGAATACCCTTTGGCCACTCTGCCAACCGGGGATAACGAATATTTAATATGGCATTTGGATAATCCGCTACACTTTTATAGTGAAAAATATGATCAATTATATGTAAGTAACTAAAATCAAGGGAGTTCCTCTAGATGTATTTTACATGAATTCCATCAATCCCTATGTTCGGTCTTGGGCCGTTGGGGCAATTTTTGACTCTCATATGTTTTCAACATACACATGGATGTGAAAAAGTTTGCATCACTTTTTTCGATAAACATATATTTTAAAGTATTTGAAATCTTCTGAAAGTACATATCCATGCAAAATATATTAATATAGAGAAAAAATATTTTGATTAGAGAAAAACTAGTTTATTGGGTTTAATTTAAAAACTGGAACAAACACATTTTACATAAACAATTTGTAATATAAAATGAAGCAACTACTTGTTATGGGTCGTTATGGATCGGACTTTAAGGCGAAAGCGACTGTAACAGCATTAAAAAGGCGTTCTTTTGCCAGCTGGATAATGGAAGAATAATATATGTGGAAGCTATTAAAAATGCATTTGTTTAGGTATTAAAAAGTATAATTTTTGAAAAATAATATTTGATCGTCAAGAATGAAAGTTGTGGAGAATTAGCAAATTTGAATCTGAAATGAAAAAAAAATAATCGTTTAATTTACATGTTTGATGCGAGAAAGTACATAGAATTATTTTGAAATATTAACCTTTATATGATCGACGAGTGCTTTTTGTAAAAAGTTTTATTCTTGACTAGAAGAATGCTGTTAGCACCTAATTGACATATCAAAAATATTCTACACACTTCTTTTCCGAATGTGATTTCAACGACATTGTAAAAAATTCATTTGAAAAGCATGAAAATTGTTAAACACCAGATTTACTGACGCCTCGCAATTTGACGGATTTTTGATTTTAAGAATTCAGCAAAAAGTAGTCGATATCTTTAAATGTTTTATATTGGGGTTTAATGATAAAATGCAAAGAATATGTGTCTGTTTTTTCTTTTATACGCCCACTTTTGCTATTTTTATGCAAAAGCGACATTGTATACCTATTTTTACCGATACCCGTCAATGTGACGAATAAATTTGGTGAATCCTCAAAGTCGAAAAAATAAAGATAGCAAACTCAGATTTGGCATATAAATTTCTTGATCGATTAGGAATATCTGGAATCGGAATATCGGAGAACGGAGTTGTATTGAATTTATTTTTTCATTGGAGGCACCAATTTGAACCTCATAAAATATATGTATTTTGGTCATCAAAGAATTCTTTGCCAATTTAAGTTTGTATTCCTGTTCGCTGTTTAAGCATGGTGTACCTCCTGCTCGTAATCTTTTGTTGGAATGCGCACAGTTGACAAAATTGAAACATGGTGCATATATTCTTTATTAGAGCCTCGGAATAAATTTGAAAATGACTCAGCTCATTTATTTTTATAGCCTACGCTACTTGTTGTACGGGGTATATTAAGCTTGTGCGGACATATGTAACACGAAGAAAGGCTTTAGCTACACCCGCCTTTTATTGTACAGATCGATTCAGAATCATTTTCTGAGGCTGTTTGTCCGTCTGGTGTAAATTTCTTTTCAAGGTCCACATTGCGAATTTGAGATATTTTGATGAAATTTGGTACACTGATGTGCTTTTACCTAAAGACGAACGCTATGGAAAATGATTTGGATCGGGCCACTTTTTCGAACACTACCTATATATTGTCATATTTTTAAAAGGCGTTATATGAAAAAAAATTCCAAATTTTAAATTTTTTGGCAAAACTCGTTCTCTAATAGTATTTGGAGCCAAACCTAGGAAAACCGAATCCTTATATAGTAAAAAGGTGTAGTTTTCAATATTTCGTAGTTCATAGTAGTAAATTGACATAGAAATCAACCTTACCGAACTTGGATACCGTAAGTCTATTTTTTGAATACCACCGCCTATAAGGATTCTCAGGAAATGTACAACTTTCCATGCCAAAAACGTCAATTTGGAAATATTTTATGATGAAAATTTGTTTACGGCACTAAGTTGACATAAAAATTACATTGACCAAATTTGAACCACATGGGTCGAGTTCTTGGACATTACTGCATATAAGATTTTTTATGAATGCTAAGAACTTTAGAAAATTTTTAATATTTTACAATGAAAATTGGCCCATAATAGTACACTAACCAAAAAAATTAACAGTAGGGGAATTTGGATCACATAGGTCTATTTTTTAGACCTCAATGTGCACAAAGGTCGGAGAAGAGAGGCAAGCTCTTAAATGGAGAGAAAGTGTAATTTCTAGTTTTCTGTGACTACAAAATAATAAAATTTTTGGAAATAAATTAATACTAGTTTTACGGCACCCGTCAGTTAGGCGTATTTGGGATTTCAATCTCAAAAATTCTGCACAAGGAAGTAGATACCTTCAGTTGTTATTTACTCGTTTTAGTCATTTAATGCAGCAAATATATATGTCCTTCTTTTTTTTCCTTTTTTTTTTTCTGGAGTAAGTCCACTTTGCTATTTCTACTTGTGGCATACCTATTTTCGCAGAAACCAAAATTGAAGGAATCATCGCAGTCGTAAAAGTAAAGGTAGGAAACCGAAATTTGGTACACATATTTCTTGATCGATTAAAAATATGTGTTAACAAAATGGGCTTGGTCTGTTTAAATGCACGTAAATAATGTAGAAAAAACTACAACGACCTCAAAAAAACACCGAATCTTTTCTAATTTTTGTCTATAACTTTCGATAACGTGAATGAATTTTGCAAGTATTTCCCTTCTAAAAAATTTCTTCGCCAAAAAAACTAGTCTCATGAGATCTTTGCGTGGGTATAGAAAGAAATAGTAAAAAATTGCAAGGAATAAAAGCGGTAATATGATCTGAGACTCTACGAAACCTTTTAACCTTTTAGATTTGGCTGCCATCAATGTCTGAGTATTACACGAGGACACAGCTGGAGCAGATATATCTCGGAAAGACTTTCTCTTTCAATAGGCTGAAGAATTGGGCTATGGCCACAGTGACAACCAAAATTTTTAGTTTATTGTCTCACGTATCAAGTCTAAATGTCCGAAAACCTTGTCAAATCTTGTTATGTGAGAGCTAATTATGTTTGCGTTTAATGTAAAAAGTTGAAGAAAAACTGAACGCAATTTCGTTTTTTTTAACAAATATGTTTGGATTTTTGCTCGTTCCTAAGACATTATAAAAGTTAGAAAGCGAAAATTTTCCACGTCTACTTCACGAAGCACTCTATTCCTTACGTGTAAAAATGGAAAACATCCGCCATGCCCACAGAAACCGGCCAGTGATTAGTTCTCCTTTTTTCACTTTTTTGAAGTTTTGTGCTTTTTTATCATAATAAGCAAACAAGACCAAATGTTTGGAACCCTTTTGTACATTCCTTAAAAGACGACATATTATCTGCCTAAAAATAGGCTACTTTTAAAATGAAGATGGTAAACACCGCAATCACTTTTTTCTTAATAATATGGGTATCAAATAAAAGAACTTGGTGGGGAGAAAGTGAAAAAAGTAGTGGTCGGTATGTGGGTTTCTTAGTTGTTCTTATTTTAATTTTGTTTATTTGTTCGCACAATTTAACAAAAGTAAACTACCATAATGATCTTATGCTTATTATGACGAAACTATTACAAGGTGAACAAAGAGAAAAAAATTTAAAAACCAAATAAACAACAATAAAACAACAACAAAATTCGTTCATAAATAATAAAAGAAAAAGAGTAAAATAGCAGCATGTAGGCGGAGCGCGCGTACTAAGGCGGGTTGAATTAATGGAATTTGGAGATTCTGATATTGGGATTAAATTATGGATATCATTTACATTTTTGAAAAACTTCTTGATGGGTTGAAGACCTTGTGATTATACATATATTGGCCGTATTTTATGAAAATAAAGTTCCTAAAAGACTGGTTAAAAACATTGAAGTTTACCTTATCTAGTAATGCCGACGAACCAATTGCACTATTTATTAACTTCACTAAGAAGGAAATATCACGGATAAATCTGCGTTTCTCAAGTGATGGTAAAGGTAGAAAGCGATTTATATTTACAAGGAAGTATACAGATATTTTATTTATATTTACAAGGAAGTATACAGATAAGTACGTCTTAACCTAAATTCCTAAGGGCAGAGAGCAAAAATTGCATTTGAACCGACATAACGCCTGTAGGAGGAAGACAGCACAATAAAGGCATATTCAAGTAGTTGTCTTACCAAACTCTGCATCAATTTTCATGAAAATCTTCCCTAGGGTGGGATCGAAAATATGCCGAGATGGTGCCAATTTGGCGCAGTTAATTTTTTTATATTAAATTACTATTATGATTACTATAATTTTCATCACGAAGCGTTGAAAATTATAACTTTTTCTCGTATTAACTTCAGTGTTCGTTATATGCGGGGCTTTGGAAATTGATCCAGCCGGTCCATAGAATGACCAAGTACTACTACTTAGATACTTTTGCTGAGAAATTTTAAAAAATGACATTTTTTCAATGTAAAGATTTTAGGGATTGGGCGCTATATGGGGAGTGATCGAAAAAGTGGACCAATCCGAACCATTTTCAATAGCAATCAATTCAGATTATGACTCTGAATCGATCGTTATACTAAAAGGTGGCTCCATCTTAAGCCCTTCTGCGTGTTACATACAACTCCGCCAACTTAATATATCCTGTACCACAAGCGGTGTAGAGTATAAAAGTTATAATATTATATATAGTGGCTTATAAAACTTGCGCATATCCTTGATAAGCCTAACATTCTGGACATACTTAGTTATAATCGTATATTTAAATTTAACTGTAAATTAAGTATAAGCATAAATTCAACCTGAAATGTTGAATATTATGTTTTCATACCCACCACTGGCGAATGAGAATTCTTTTATTTTGTAAAAACGACTACAACATCCGAAAGGAAGCTTCAGAGCCCCGTAAACTGTACTTATTCTTGGTAAGCATTAAATTCTCAATAAATTTAAGCGTGTCCGTCTGTTACCTATGCCCATGGTAAATATTCTTCTGGTCGCAAAAGTGAAAATATCGTCTTTAAATTTGCAAAAACATTGGAAGTTCTTTCAAGAAGGTTAGCCCGCTTACAGCGCGCCGTATACTGGGAAGATCTCTTCGTCCCGCGACGAAGATTTTCACGTACATTCTGCAAGCATGAAGAAAATCAACTACAAGCACTCAATATTACAGAGTATAAAAAAATATTGTTTTTTCTTAGGGGTGGGCGATGTAAGAGATTCGCGCAAAGGAGAATGTAATTTTTTTATTCGCTCGTTCTTCAAAATATTTGCTTAAACCAGCTAGCGGAAAAGACTGGGATCGCCTTAGAAAAGTCTAAAGATTAACTTTAAAGAAATTTTAACTTATTAAATATTAAAACGTGAAGAGAGTGCGGATTTTACTTAATGGTTGGCAGATAGCAAAAATGATATATAACTTTATTCTTTCGTATGTACTGTATTGATTTCGACTCATTTTCCGTCCCCTTCCACCCTCCAAAGTCATTATCCAAAAATCTTTCAACATAGGTATCGCTATAACTCCTTTAATTAAAGAACACTTGAAAATAGATGCGGCAGAGCACTCCCGTATGAAACTAATCCAAACGCTTTGAATAAAACTCTCCTCTTGTCATTTTTTACGGCAACATTTGTCTACTAACTATTACATCCTTTGGAGGATACACTGAATGGCAAGCACATCAGGTATAGAATGAGATGTAAGTAAACTAATTAATTTATGTGTTAAATGATATATCAAAAATTGTAAGTTGTCGCTGTTTCATTAGCCTAATATATAAGACAAAGCGTATTCAGTATTTATTCTGAGATGAACACGAGAAAACAATTTTTAGACAGACTGAATCTACATTTAAAATTTATTGTGTCCGAGTGTGTAAGCAAAGAATTTCTGTTATTATTACTATAAAGTTGTAAGGTCTTGTTTATTCTTTTTTTTTACCTTCGATCACATTTTACGAAACTGTCTGTAGGACAGATTGCCACGCATCTTCTGTACGGATTTTTTTAGGGCATTTCTTAAATACTTTCTTTGTTTATCAAATTTTTTGGTATAAATTTTCTATATATAATTATGAGTAGTAGCGACACGTATCATTTTTTCGTTTGTACTTATACAAATATATATGATCATCTTCCGATAGCCATTAGCGTATTAAGTTGGCTGTTTGCCAACTGCCAATTGATGTTTTTTTTTAAAAATTAAATGTTCAAATAAATAATAAAATGTTAAGTATTTTTGTTTGCGTGGTCTCATGCGTGAACATTCGAAATGTGCAAACTTAGCAACAGAAGTACTGTATTTTTTTGCAAGTTTTTCGTTTCTTTTCCAAAATCTGGAAATACTCATCGAAGTGTTCCTACAATTTCATTAAAATAAAGTTACGAATTGGTATAATACAATTTTGGGTACAGACGCAGTTTGTCAACACATTTTTATATCGATTTTCTTATTATATTGGTAAAAATTTATACCGAGAAGTTTACGTTAAGATCTCTATACAATTATAATAAATCAATAATTAATTATTACATCACCATGCGGAAATATTAAAATGTTGTGGGTCCCTAGTCATATAGGTTTAGTGGGAAATGAGCGACAAAGTATGCTGCTTCTGCACCTCTAATTATGGATGATGTCATGGAAAAGTTGGATCTTCAAAGATACATTGGAGATAAAGTTGAAGAGAAAATTACAGAAGTAAATCTACGATACCATCATCAACAATACTCTTCTGTTAACCCTCTATTAATTCCACCTTTATATCCAACAAATGTCGAGAAAATCAAGATCCAAACATTTTCGAGAATTCGCCTTGGGCATACAATTGCAACTCACCAATGGATCTTGAAGAAGACTTCCTCCCCAATCTGCAGTTGTGGACAAATTCTTACTATAAAGCACATTCTCTGCGACTGCCTCAACTTTTCCTTGGCTAGAAGTATTGCATTTGGAACGATTAACCCTTTGGACTTTATAAAATCAGCTGCAGAACAGAATATTAATTCAATATATTACTTTATTAAAACGACTAGGCTCAATATCTAATGTAATTTTATAAATTAGAGCCGATAGCCTGTGTTGCTAGTGCTCAATGTCTTTTTTTTTTTGGTCTAAGAATTTATGTCATTAGTCTAAAATTTTAATAATAATAATAATAATAATAATCAATTAATCATAAGTTCTGTAAACTCGTTCGGAGGTGAGTCGTGGTATATTTAGCAAAGATTATGGAAACATAGTGTAGGAAGAGGGATGTGAACGTAAGAATTTTGTTTTCTTTCTTAATTTGTGCAAATATGGAAATTCGTGGCGTCTCAAAATCGAAAGCAACGGCAATACCAGTGTACTCCGTTTTTCATTTGTGTAAATTTTTCAGGTAATTGGTAGTGAATTGAGTATTTGTTGTTTTAAGAAATTAGATGCGGCCAAATATTCATAGCTTTATCAAGTCTCTTTTCAAATTTAATTTTGCCAAATTTGCCAAAAGTATATATATATCAATTTTCAACTAACGATTACAATTATGCGACTTTGAGAACTCAAAAACTGATTGAGGAATACTCCGAAAAATTATTGGACTATTGAAAAATTATAGATTTCACCTGCAATAGCTAAAAGGTATGACAGCTTCCTTAGTTGGCTTGGTACTTAGCAAACCGAAGAAACAATCTGACTGTCATTTTTAATAAGAAAGCATAATAGTTATTTAAAAAAAATATATAAAATGATGCTTAGTTAAATTACTAACTTTTTATTCGCATGCGCAGTTACGTATGATCGCATGTAAACTAGTAATTTATTAATAAGGAAGAATAACAAGACGAATCGCTATTTCGTAAACAAAAAGGCACAAATTGGTCAGCGCAGACGAGGATAATTTTTATAGCACCAAAACTGTGAGGTTTTTTCCAATTTTATACTTTTGGTAAATGTGTTAAGTGTTTAGTTAGTTATTATTCAATTCGCGGATGAATGAGAAAAACACCACGAGATCTAGACCTTTCTAAAAGAGTCGAGCTTACATACTAACTACTTAGTTACATACGGACAACCTATCCGTATTTTCGAGTGCCTAGTACAAAGTACGATAACATAATTACATTCTTCAGTAGTGGGAAAATCGGATGTACGTTTATATTGATGTGGCCTTTTCGTAACTAAATGAACGAACACATTGCAGGCATAGGCATTGCGCCTCAATGTCGTTTCTAACAAAAAATCTATACTAATTTTAATAAATTGCACCTCCCTAATAACGCCAGAGAGCATCTCTCGTATCGTTGTGGTCATTTCTTCACGAAGTGGAGTGGTTTTAATAACATAATTTCAGTTATTTTCAAAAAAACAAAAGCTTTCATATCGAAAAACTTCGAAATAAAGCAAATATCTCCATTATCTTGCATGATTATTTGGGTACGAGAAAATTGTTTTCTACATAAGCGTCGCATACTGAGGTCAAAATTGCACGAATTGAAGTTGGAACTCCTGCTGACAGTCTTCTCCTTACCAGGCCTTCGAAGATTGACCCTCAGTCTATGCTTGTAAATCTCTTGGGAAACTGAGGTCCATTTCGGTGATTTTAATAAATCGTTTTCCTCAACGTTGGACCAATGGTACCATCCATCCAGGGGACTATTTTGGTGAATGATGATTATAACTATTTCTAAATGACTTGAGTGCACGATCCACGACGCATTTGCATGCATTTTACTCAGCTCTTACCACATACACATGGATCGATAAATATGATAATATCATAGAGCGCGTAACACATAACTTTGGCACTGCTTGCTGTCCTTGCTATTTATGTTATGAATGGAACGAGAGCTGATTATTACTCGCACAAGTTGCACATATTGAATGAATTTGTACATACAAAGCAATTAAGAAATTCATTATGCGGCTTCTCTTCTGTAACAATAAAGTATAACTTGCGCATATTTTCTTTTATATTTATTATTCTTCCGCCGCTATTTTCCAGTCGTAACCGGATTATTTTTCTAAGGCATACGTTTCACAAGAGAAAACAGTCTCTTTGTTCTTCTTTTTTTTTTTTGTTATTGTTTCCATCACATACAGTGCGTCTCATTAATATTGTTTTTTCGCTCGACAAAAAGTAAACGCTTGTTAAACCTGGTCCATTGTCTGAACAAAAATTTATTTTATTATTTTCTGCTACTAGGAAATACATATTAAAATATAAAAGAAAACAAACAAAACATTATTCCAGTAAACAACACAATTGAAGAAATTCAAGAACTCATAAAACATAGCATCGTTTTTCGTTATATTGATTGATTGGTGTTGAGACCAAATATAACATGGTTCCACTAAGAATTGGGCGTTTTCTCACAAATTCTTAGCCTTAGTCTTAGCTTCCTGTTGGGTTCTTGTACCGTGGTGAGCGTGATATTAATCGTGTAGAGCGTGGGTATGCATTGGAACCAATGGGTTGGGAAAATTGGCATTTATAGATGGCATTCTAAAGATATTGAACGAAAATTTGAAAGAACATGCAAACAAACTTGGTATTTTGGACACCATTTCTACCAAAATAATGACCTGAAGCATAAGTCCCTCTTAATTCAAGAATGCTTCTTATGTGAATGCAACAAAATGCTTCACTCTCTTCCCCAATCAACGGGCATGAACACCAGAAATAATAGGATGAATTCGACCGCCGTGTGCGAAAATACTCAATCCCTTCCGTTCGAGATCTGAAAAATAGCCGATAACATGAATGGAGTAAGATCCCTGTTTCCTACACAAGAAAAATTACACAAAGTATGTCAAAACGTTTAAATGACGTTGTTAAGCAAACGGGACATCCCACCAAATATTAATTTTTCATAATATCCTGTTTTTCTTCTTGTTCTTCCTTACAAGAAAAAACCATAATATTAATAACGCTGTCTTTTTTGAGTTCTTGAAGTTATTCAATTTTCTTGTCTATTGGAATGTGGAATAGTTTGTTTCTTTTTTATATTTTAATAATTCCGTAGTAGTACAAAATAGTAAAATAAATTTTTATGTTTGGACAGTGGACAAGGTTTAAGAAGCGCTAATTTTTTTTCGGGCGAAAAAAGCCAATATTAATGAAACTCACTGTATGTCGCCATGAGTATAGAACGTGCATGCAAACATATAAATGCTATACAAGTGTCGTGCTTTCTTTCCAGGCGAGTGAATGGCTTTCCGAAAATATGTTTGTGAAACACATTATTTGAAATTTATTATGCCGCTAAACGTTTAGATTTTCTTGTTGGTATTTCAGGGGACGTTTTGATGTTATCATCGAATTCTCACCCCAATTTGTAATGCGCCGCATAAGAATTTATGTCATATGTAAAAATATATATGTGTGTATTTATACATGTATATTGTGTTATTAATTAATTTTAGGAAAAGAGAAGATACGAGATATAATCCGTGGTATAGCCTGAGAATCAAAGTATAGGAAAAATTTTTTATGTATATGTTTATTTATTTTAATTTATTTAATTTTACTTAAATCATTATTGTTTTTATTTACCATATATCATTTCCTTTGATATCCTGCTTCTTGCCTCTGTATATATATATTTTTTTTTAGGTTAAAAATTCGTTATACTTATATATAGATGTACAACAGTTCTGTTAAAACAGAAAAAAACCAAAAAAAGTTGCCTCATACCTCTTAAATTGTTAGTTATGAAGTTATCTGCTTACATATTCTGATTTCATAATCAAGAAATTTTCATATTAATTCAGAGTTATTCAAGGCTTCAAGGCAATCATGATAATTCAAACAATTGCGAACTACTGTTAAGTAGTTCAATAAATCGAATTGATCATGCGAGTTTAGTACGAGCTCATTATAAGCATGAACGGCAACCATGGAGGCTTCTTGGATGTAGGTATAAATGTGAATCTAACTGGAGAAACAATGTAGAGAAAAACATCTCATTTCTCCCATGTACATAGGACGTCGTTGCGCTAACTAGTGATTCTTAAGTTAACTAGAAAAAAAATTTGATACTTGATCAAACGATGATTTTGTTGATAAATTGTGGAGGTGGATAACCTCTAATCCTTTTAGCTAGGATTGGCTAAAAATAAGTATTATATTTACATATTTACAATAAACTATTATGTTGTTATGCTGCATATTTATTTATTTGTTGCTTTTGTTGGTCCTTTTTCATTGATACTTATTAATATAATAAGAGGTTGCGGGGACGCTGCAATATATACATATATACACGTATATATAAAACTATATACATATATATATATATATATCTTTATATCTATATATATAAATCACTCAGGTCGCATATGAACAAAAATTGTAAACACGCTTTTTGCAAACATTCAAAATCACTATATCAATTTTTTGTCGTCACAGATAAATACGAATGGAATCTTGACTTTCAACGCCGAATTTTCAGAATATATTAATCAACCCTTTCCACTGGAATATCCATGCATAGCTCCATTCTATTCGAACGTTGACACAACTGCAGGAAATGAATCAACATCGATAAGCATTTTTACTACACAAGATCCTAATCAATTGCGGGAAACCAGTCAGATGGTGCAGCATGCTTTTCCAGAAAAGATAGATTTTGAGGCTACGGATGTAATAGTGGCTACCTGGGAAAAAGTCGGCTATTATGATTCGAAAGTCGACCAATTAAATACTTTTCAGGTTTGTGTTAATAATGTTGGGCTGTCGAAGTTGATTACAAGTTCTATTTTTTAGACTGCTTTGATTGTAGATGATAAAGAGACTTTTGTTCAGTTCATTTATCCAAAAGACGGTCTTAACTGGTTGAAAGGTGAAAATGGTCCCTTGGGACTACCAGACATTCGAGCACAAGCTGGTTTTGTGGCTGAAGACGGCCGTTATTTCAACCTACCTGGGTCCGGTTCCGATGGTGTAAGTTTTCTTTGTTTATGAATTAAATCTACCATAATACTTTAAAAGATGGATTTTTCATTTAAAACCTTATCGACAAACAAGTAAAATGGGGTTTATGTAAATATTCAATTTTAAGTATTTTCTTCAATGTGGAAATATTTTAAAATATATTATATTATACTATATTATATTATACTTCCTGCCATATGATTGTCTTTTTACATTTATTTTCATTACTCAAACTATCTCTTATATTATTAAGAATGATATCTAAAAGTCTTTATGACGGGTTGAATTTTTGATTCCTTATCATTTTGGTTAACTTTAAGAAATTCTTTTCTGATCCTTTTTTCGATTCTTTTTTCGAGAAATAAAAACGAATGTTACTATGTAGCCACGTTCAAGTCAAAGGGTTCAAGGGAGGAGAATTGGGGTACGGCATGGTTAGACAGCGCCGCTGTTTTCAATATTAGTTTTTAATTTTAAATAATTGGTGAACGCTAATTAATCTTTCCCGAATAAATTCTAAAAAATGACCCACAATTTTCTACTGAAACGATGTCATTGCCTTGTAACTTTTGTATATTTGTTGGCGACAACAGAATATTTCTCAAAGTGTATTAGAGCAACGAATAAAATTTAAATTGAATTGGAATACTATAAAGTTGATCGGAAAATGTTTATTCGTTTCGGAGTGAAACCTTTATTGGATATTTTAACTAAAAGCAATATATAAAATTGCAGACATATGATGCAGATGAAGGAGTTGACAAATAAGGTTTAAAGATGTTGACTTCCAATATTGGTACATAAAACGCACTTTTTACTATTTTACGTCTTTATCCAAATATTTTCTAGAAGTTATTAGAATTGATTAAAATTCTTAGAAGACCTATTTATAAAACAATTATTTACAGGAACTTAGATATACATTTTTAATGGCAATTCCTCTTTTCGACTTCTACATTCGAATGTCACCACCCAACTGTTTTGCGCTTTCATGTGCAATCCGCAACCAGATTTGCAGATTTCATTCCTGAATTTTTTTTTGTTAAGTATTTTATTATTGAATTTCTTGCGAATTGTTGCTAGTAAGGCTACTTTTTTCGAATTATAGCAGGCGGGCAATAGAATAGATCTGTATTTGTTTTCAACGTTTTATGGAGTTTTAGTCCCACGAAAGCCCAGCTTTTATTTTATTGTATGCGTGATTCTCGTAACAGTATATTTGAAAATTGTTGCCATTATATTCATCATAATATTCTAATTCTTTTATATTGTTTTCTATTATTTAAAAAATTATTTAACAATTTAGTTGAAAAAAGACATTAAATTAATATTCCACACAAACTTGTTGCATTCAAATTTCAGTGTTTTCAAAAAAATTGTAAATAATTGTCTTTTTTGCCATCAATTAGGTTCGTTTCTTAAGTGAAAATTCTAACATTGGAATCCCCGGCGTATGGCTTTACCGCGTTGGTCCTTTAAGCTATGATAGCAATGTCGAAGGTCCGAGAAATAATAATTTTGTCACGGAAATACCTTCGAGTTTGGAAACCTGCCAAGGCGTTGGCCAACGCACTTGTAGTCAAAATGC
The DNA here is from genome assembly GCA_000688715.1 of Glossina pallidipes. NCBI lineage: Eukaryota > Metazoa > Arthropoda > Insecta > Diptera > Glossinidae > Glossina > Glossina pallidipes. The sequence continues at coordinate 256,886 of KK500065.1, forward strand.
TCAGTGCATAGATAAAGCAAGTGGTTTCTGCTGCGTTTGTCGTTCAGGATTTTACGGCAACGGGCAGGTCTGCATTAAAAATGATATACCCGTTCGTGTCACTGGTTCTCTTATGGGCGAACTTAACGGGGAGCTAATTAATGAACGGTCGAAACTGCAGTCATATATAGTTACTGCGGACGGTCGCAGTTATACCGCTGTTACACCTATTAGCACTGAGCTGGGAACCAATTTACGTTTAGCTTTGCCTATAGTTACCTCTATTGGCTGGCTTTTTGCTAAGCCATTGAAACAATATTTGAACGGTTACCAGTTAAGTGGCGGCGAGCTGCTGCATGCAGCTAAACTAAGTTTTAGTACCGGTGAAGTCTTGTTAATTAATCAAACGTTTGAGGGCCTCAACTATTGGGATCAATTGTCAGTAAAAGTAGATGTGCACGGCCGTGTTCCTCATGTAAATCATCGCCGTAAATTGCATATGTCCGAGTTTAGTGAGGAATATGAATTTTTAAAACCGAACGAATTGCATTCAAGACACGCCCACGTTCTGGAAATACCTGAGGAAAATCGTGTTATCAATTTTCAATTGGAGCAGAAAATCTACTTTGAACGCTGTTTAGCGGACGAGAATGCTGAAAACCCTCAAGGATTGAAATATATGCAGAAAATATCGAAGATAATGTTGGATTACTTTGAAAAGGACCGGGCTTTGCGTACTAGTATATTAGCAGTAGTAGGTGTCAATGCCACTTCCAATGCTTGCACCGACGGCACTGCCATCTGTAGCGAAAATATGGTTTGCATACCTTATGAAGACACATATCGTTGTGATTGCGTTCATGGTTTTACGCCACAAGTAACGGCCTCAGAAGTTGAACAATGTGTAGATATTGATGAGTGTGCTTTGGGGACTCATGTCTGCGATGAAAAGGCTATGTGTATTAATAATCAAGGAGGATTCTCTTGTGTGTGTTTTGAAGGCTTTGAGGGTAACGGTTTTAAGTGTTTCATGAATCTTTCTTTAGCTGATAATATTGAGTCTCCTGTAACGGTGATCAATGCTGTAGAAACTGAAAATAGTAATCACAGATTTATTTTGGGAGATAACGATCAAGAAAATTTCACTACGCCGACACCAGAGTATCAGGAAGCATCAGTACATCAAGTAGATAATTGTTATGTAGGTTTTTAAATGCAATCTTTCAGAAAAAGACAACTATTTCAAAATTATTTTGGTAAGCAGCGCTGTTCACCTTATGCCGATTGTTGGGAAGGTCACTGTGTTTGCCGCGAAGGTTTTTCCGGCGATGGACTCTTTTGCGTTAGTAATTGCCCTGCTGATGAGATTTGGGAAAAGGGTGGATGTATAAAACTGCCTTACGAGTCCGATGTTCAGCCACGCTGCAATTTCTTAGGCCAGTGCACTTGTGAGATAGGCTACGAGTTTACCGAGGATGGTGAAATGTGCCGCTTTGTTGGCCATTTGATAGATGAAAGTAAAAGTGACGAATTGGGTAAGTCCTATGTGCGGTTCACAGGCCACCATGTTTTCAGTTGTATGTTTAAGTTCCTTGCGATGTGGAATTCAATTGCCATCAAAATGCTACCTGCGATTGGTATGAAATGGAATTACGGCATAAATGTTCCTGTAAGTTAGGTTACTATGGGGATGGTTACCATTGTAGTATTATCGACGATTCATGTGTGATGGTAAGTGGTAAATATTTTGTCAACCTGGAATCTGTACAATAGAATTTTTTTTTAGAAACCTGAAGTATGTGATTCTCAAGCCACATGTAGCTACAATGAAGGCTTAGGTAGATCCCAATGTCAATGTAAGAGAGGCTATGAGGGAGATGGTATCCATTGCGCACCTGCTCCCGAATGTTTTGAAGATTTCGATTGTGGTCTCAATGCATACTGTGAAAAAGACCTTTGCCAGTGTTCACCAGGATTTGAACGTGATATGGATGATATTTGCGTTTTGGCCGGCAGCTGTGGTCTTGTAATATGCGGGATTAATGCTGTATGCAAATACGATCGTTTGCAGGGAGTGAAATACTGTGATTGTATGCAAGGTTATGAAGGCGATGCATTGATTGGTTGCAAAAGTAAACCCATACCTTGCAATATACAATTCAATTGCGGAGTTCATGCCAACTGTGAGCCTACAAAGTAAAAGCTAATAAATCTGTAAGAGGAAAAGTTTTTCATACTATATTGATTTCGTTAGAGATCCTATTCATTATGAGTGTCAATGCGATGCCGGGTACAACGGAGATGGTTACATATGCGTAGAAGATGAAAATTGTTTAAACAGTCCTCATCTATGCGATATGAATGCGCAATGCTTGTCAACAAATAATGGTTTGGTTTGCGCTTGCAATAAAGGTAAATAGCGCTGATGTATATATAGGTTTATAGATGCACATTTTTTGCATAGAAAGTTAAAAAATGTTAGCTTTCTGGTTGTTGTACGATAATGTTTTTCGAAAAACCATGCCATGCAAAAGTTGCAACGCTTATAGAAAAACTTCGTTAGAGACGATGAAGAGGATAGGATTTTTCGTATACTACATAAAAGTTTAAATAAAATGCTCGTTTAATCTGCAGAATCAGCTGGTATAGCAATATTTAAGATTTACCTATAATTGTAGATGAAGTCTTTATTTGCAAACATTCTCTGTCGGGGAAAAAGCTTGAAATCAAATCAACTGTAATTATAATAATATTCACGTGCTCTTCAAAAAACGTGGTAAATCATTTTTTTTTATCACTAGTATCGTAAGGATTTTGTTGATCGCAAGTTGTACAGAAGCAGTATCCAAATATAGCTAAACCCAAAATCATATTCATAAATCCATTATTACGATCCCATGTCAGTGGATGTCTGAAAAATTCCTGAAATCCTTGCATTACTGAGACTCTTTCGGGTATCTCTTGATTCGTTGTAAACGTTATATTTCCTCGAGGATTTGAAGTTGAATAGGACTCTGAGTTAAGATTACAGTTCAATTGTTGCTTGGTAACTTCGGCTTTGCCTTTAGCAGGAAGCTTTGATTTAGTGTTAATTTTTGGCGACGGAATGTGAAAAAGTATGGGCGTTAAGAATTGCCGCTTGAAGACTTGAGAAAACGCCTCACGTAATTGTTTATATGGTAACATATCACTGATAATTTTGATGTTTAAGTTAAAGAAAAGTTTGTGCCAGAAAATTTAGAAATAGAAAATCAAAAATTTTTGAAATTTTTGTTGTTTAATTGGAGAATGAGAAGTTGATGAATTTTTTCCGTATAAAATAAAGTATTTTTGAGCATTTCTATTTCAAGGTTTTTATGGCAATGGTAGCTTTTGTTTAGAACGCCAACAACATGATTCGGGTTTTCTGATGATTTCCCAAGGAGTGGTTATAGTGCGTGTGCCGTTGAATGCAAAAAATGTCAAGCCAATATCAGTGGCTTCAATGGCCATTGGTTTGGATAAAGATTGTTTGGAGGGGCGTATATATTGGGGTGATATATCAGCCAAAAAGATAGTCAGTATTAAATATGATGGAACCGATATGAAAACATTTATAACTGAAGGTAATTTGTAGAAATGGAGGAGGATCTGTTGAGAAATTTTAATTACTACACTCTTTTTATATTATCTCAGATATTGAATCTCCCGAGGGCATAGCTGTTGATTGTATATCGAGGCGTATTTATTGGACTGATTCCATTAAAGACACCGTAGAAGTGGCCAGTTTGGAAGACCCATCATTACGTACAATTTTAATCAATAAAAGTTTAGTGAATCCCCGTGGTATCGCCGTGGATCCTTACAGAGAGTAAGTTGTTTTCGTTTTTCTTTCAGAGCTATATATAAAACAAGTAAGAAAGTTACATTCGGCTGGGCCGAATTTCGGTTACCATGCTTTCATTTATTGTCATAAAAAAATGAGTGGGATAGAATATATCTTTCATCTTATACTTCACTAAAAGCTAATGTTGGGGAAAATTTATCTATCGCGCCGTGACGTGCACCATACCATTTGATACCCATATTGACGGTATTTTAAAAAAAAAATTGTCTACCATGTCGTGATATCTATCACAATTAATTTAGAATTAACACACTTGGCTTGTTGCCTTCTATTGTCTAAGTTCTTTTATTTGATATCCAAATTGCTGGTATTTTTAAGGAAAAATTAATCCACCATGTCACGGCGTTCACTATATTCATTTTAGAATTACCCTAGACGATTAGACAGATAATATATCTTCATTTGTACAATATACAAAATAGTTTTCAACACTCTGTTTGCTTGCCTTACGATAAATAAGCATAAGATCCCAAAAAGATGAAACAAATAAATAAACTTTAATCTCTTGGAACCTTGTACGGGCAAGGGCGAATTTTGCTATTTTTTCACGTAAAAAGTAGAGTGTTTCGTAAAGTAAATGTGGAAAATTTCAGCTATTCAACTTTTATAATTTCTGAGTCACGAGCAAAATTCCATAAATTTTTGTTAAGAAAAACGGAATTGTGTTCTGTTTACGGTCTACTGCGTACAAAAATTTCCAATGTTTCTGCCAAATTTGATTTCGATGTATTCAATTTTGTGACCAGGAGAGTGTCAAAACCACACACTACAAAGACACACAGACGGACGGACATGGCTTAATCAATTCAGAATTTCACGCTGATATATGTACTTTATAGAGTCTATGAAGCTCCATTCCTTTACATTATAAAAAAAAATAAAATGAGTATACCCGGGTGTGGATACAAAAATATTTTTATACTATTCCATCAATAATAATTTATTTTCAGAAAACTGTACTGGTCGGATTGGAACCGAGAATCGCCTAAGATTGAAATGTCTGATTTAGACGGCACGGCTCGTGAGGTCTTGCTTGGTCAAGAAAGTGTTCTGTTGCCCAATTCTCTAGTAGTTCTAGAACGTACAGGCGAATTGTGTTACGCTGATGCAGGCACAAAGAAGGTAGGATGCATCGATGCTTACACGAAGAAAGTACGCAGTATATCCAATGAATTGACTTATCCTTTCGGGTTAGTCTACACTAATGACCACTTTTATTGGACTGATTGGATAACGTGAGTTACCATATAATATAAAATAAGAGTTGTATAAAATCATATATTTAAATAACTCAATTTTAGCAAAAAATTGGAAAGTGTTAATACTTTGGGCCAACGACAGAAAAGTTTGCAAATTCCTTTCTTTGGTAGCCATAAAATGTACGCCATGACCGCAATTGAAGACCATTGCCCACAAATGGATAGTCCTTGCCAGATAAATAATGGAGGGTGTTCTGATTCGCGCCTATGCTTAGTAAATCGTAAGGCCCCTTCGGGCAAAAGCTGTAAATGTACTAGACTATCTAAATTATGTAATGCTCCGTCTAGTTTTCTTCTGTAAAAACAATTACTGGCTTCGCCGTGTAAACATTTTATATTTGTAATTATTATAATTTTGTTTTTGAAATATACCATAAAATAACATTACTAAGTACGTGTATTGCAAAACAATAACAATAATGATCATTTAATTATGTTTGTGCTACTTTCCCATTTGTAAAATTTTTTATATACCATGTAATAAATTTGACTTACAAGAAAGATTTATACAATTTTTGAAAATCTGCATTTATTCTTCTATGACTATTATCAATGCGCTTCTATTATTTTGGTGTTTTCTTCTAAATCACTTGTGAGCAGCACATTCTTCAAGAGTTCCTTTATTTATTTGATTTGAATATTACCGCGCAAATAATAAAAAAATCATAAACGAATCCACGAATCTCGCTGCTCAGAAAGTGAGCTCTGGTATTTCTTTGGCTGCCTTAGCGAACATGAACCATACTGATTCCAATAATGCTGTTCTTCTATTATCGATGGTTCTTCTAGTCTCACGTCTCTTGCAGTGTTTGTCAGTTGTCAGAAAGAGTCAAATCAAGGCAAAGGCAAGCAGCACACTACTCCAAGTTTGAATGCCGTGGCGACCAGTATGGTAAATAATATCCCTAAGTTGTTAGCGTTTTCCATAAAACTTGTATGCGCATGTAGTTACTGCATTTACTGTCTGCACGTGCTTTTATGTGTTTTTCATGGCACAATGCACAAACTATACGAGGCCGACGGGCTCGATAGTTACTCTACGCGAGGACCAGCCGTTACAGGTAGCATTCCTTACTTTCTTCGCAAAAAGAAGAATAATAGCAAAAGAAGGCGAAGATAATAGACTCGGTCACGAGAGACCGACAGGAAAAGCAATGAGAAAGATAGTTTTAAGTATGTAACTAAATTAAGTCAACGCCAGCATTAGTCAAAGGGCAGACGTGTCTACTATGTTCATCCGCTGCTATTAACTCTATTTCATTTAGGGTTGATGGCTGTGATAAAAAGAATTAACTTTAAGAAAATAATCTTATAATTGAGAAGCAAAAATAATTTCCGAAACGATTAGTGCACATAACAACATAACAAATATAATATCAATTTTTGTTCTTCACTATGATGAGAATAAGAGTAGAATAAAATTGGATTAAAAATAGTTTCTTTCAAAATTGCGAGTTAAAAATGACATTTTCGTTCATAAACTTTGAACTGTTGAAAAAATAATTTAGAAATATATATAGTATTAACGTGAATTGATCGCTGTTCGCAATATACAAAAGCAGTTTATATTACAAAATTCAAAAACATTATAAAATGTGTTCATCATATCTGATTAGACACAATGTGGAGCTGTTTTTGGACAAGCTGTTTACTGGAGATGAAAAGTGGATTCTTTGCGAGAATATTGAGAGAAAAACATCTTACTGCAAACCAGGGACATCATCAGCAACAATTCCAAAACCAAGTATCCATCAATAAAAAGTACTGCTTTGTTTGTAATGGGACAGGTCCAGTGTACTACGAGTTGCTGAAACAGGGAAAACCATTAACGCGGATCAGGTGGATGAATTGAATGCAGCTATCAAAGAAAAAAGGCCTGCATTAGCGTGTAGAAAAGGAATCGTGTTGCACCACGATAATGCTCGACCGCATACTGCAATGGTGGCACAACAAAAACTGAATGCGTTAGGATGGGAAGTTCTTAGTCAGTCACCGTATTCACCTGATATTGCACCATTTGATTATTACCTGCTCAGATCTCTGCACGATTATCTAACGGGAAAAAAATTCAAGTTTTTGAAAGTGTTTCTAAGGCAGTTGCTGACTATTTCAACTTCAAGGACGATAACTTCTACAAAACAGGAATTCGCAGGTTACCTGAAAGATGGCAACAGGTTGTAACAAATAACGCAGCATGTATAATTGACTAATATTAAACACGTATTTTTATAAATGAATTCAAATATTTTCTTTAAAATGCGACAGAACTTTCCCTCCACCCTAATATACATAAGACAAGAGATTTAGTAACATTTGCGCAACAAAGTTTTTTTTATAGTGAGCTTAACAAATTTCCTTTAATTTTCACTAATTTTTTACTTCTCTTTCTATTTATTAAAAAAAATTGCTATTATTGTTATTAAAAAAAAAGTTACTATAATTTTTTCCAGTTTCTGCACTTTCATTAATATTCAACTGCACCCAAAACGTCATTTAAAAAAAAAAAAAATAAAACAAAAATAAAGTAACCATGAACAAACTACGCTATCATTCTAATAAGGTTTTTTCGATTGAAACTAGCATGAGCATTCATATGTATACATTTGATAATTCCCATGGCAAAATGTCACCTGGTGTTTGGTCTGCAACTTCATTTCTTCTTGTGGAAAATTGCACATAATAGGCCAAAAGGTAGGAAAAATATGTATAGTAGAGAGTAGGTACGATAATAATTATTTTTTGTTAATAAATACATAGAAATGTAGAAAAGCAGAGAAAATTTCAGGAAATATGTCATAACATAACATGTATTTCTAAACAAAAATTTTTAGCAAGATACTAAAAGTAAGCTGTCAAACACAAAAGATTGCTCTTTTTGATACATATAATTTCTTCAGTAAACGCCCTCACAAGCGAACACAAATATATCTATTGTAGCATATAACGATTCTCAAGTCGACTTTAGTTTTGTAGCGCAAAGCCGTGTTTTATAAAGCACTGCGCGAGGTCGCATGGATTTTCTATAAAATAAGTGGAACAACTAAAAACATAAAAAAGCGTGCGGTACTTTGGAAACGGGGAATAGTAGTCGTGCGAAACACAAAAATCGGGAAATTTTTCCGAAAAGAAAAGATTCATATACTGTTTTGCTTTTGTGCTTCTTCGCATGCTGCTACACGGAAATGGTTGCTCAGTAAAATCAATGTAATAAATATAAATAAGAAACACAAATTATGACGTTCGATACAAATGTAAACAACTTTACATAGTTGCATTCTACACTGTGTGCAGGAACGCAAAGCTCACCATAGACACACACCTTTTTTTATTATTTTGAGAAAAGTTGCATATAGTATGGCGTTCCTCTTTGTAAAATCCGTACTGGTCAGCCAGCTAACAACACCGAAGGACCTAATAGCAATCACCAATTAAACAACAGCAATTATAACATCAGTAGCAACAGATAAATAGCAATAACAATAACAACAGTAATATTAATAATAACACGCACACTTATACACTCAAACTCAACACAAGCCCCAAATATATACAACATTCGCAAACGTCCGTAGATAAATACCGGTGGTAACAGCAAAAAGTAAAATATGGCCACACCAACCAAGGTAGGAGTACTCAATCGTAAAGCGCGGCTTAGATCCGTGGAAGAGAAGCACGTCGCTGGTGCGTACCAGTTGCGAATCAACCAGGCACAAGAAAGACCGCATTTTCCGCCGCCGTCATTGTCAAATGAAAAAAGGGGGCAGCAAAAGCGGATGGATGCATCCGCGGAGCTAGGGGAAAAATACGCGAACTGGCAAAAATGAAGATGAAAGATGAGTCATTCAGAAGCCAATACAGGATCTTGTCGACAAGAAAGGAGGGGTAAAAAACCAAGTAAATGGAGACGGGAAACAAGCAAGACTGTGCGAACATCGCCTATGGCTATAAAAAAGCAGTTGGATATTAAATAACGAAATGAACGAATGCCAATTATTATACAAAAAAAAAAAGCCACCGGCAATCGAAGAAGAGCCTCTGGCCAGAACTAGCAGAGCTACGGGCGCTAAAGAAGGAACTAAAGCGGAAGTGGGCAGTCATCAAGAAGCATGGTAAAATACAGAAAGCAAACGGATGCTGTATATATAAGTAAAACAGCTGTATATATAAGTCATACAGCGACCTCCTTAAAAAGAAAAAGGAAGAAAAGAAGGCGGCATTGAGCTGCAATATATGTACGTAAAAATACATAAGACGCTGAAGCGCGAAATGTTGCTGGAATTCCAGCGAAACAAGAAGGATAATAATGCAACACTTATAGAGTGAATGGAAAAGATACTCGGAGACAAAGCTAGCGTAGAATACATTATCTAGACGAAGCAGTGACCACGGAAGAGACAGTCGCGGCAGTTCAATAGGCGTGTAGCACAAGAGCTACTTCAACAAAATGTGAAAGAAATGTTGATTGATATAGTCATCATAAGTGAGCCGTATAATCTGGAAGCAAATGGGTGAAAGATAAAGTTGGCATACCTACAACATGGCAATTCAGTTCATACTCAGAACACATGAACTTTCTGAGTAGCAAAAGTCGTCCCTCGTTGTGGCCTCACAAGTTTTTCGTCTCTGAGAGGGGAGTGCTAGTCTAAGTGAGAATTAGCATTAAGCAGCGGAATGAGAACAAAGGTAATCAAAACATGTTAAGAGTAATTGTCTTAATTAAGGGGAGTCTTTAGCTTACGAGAAAGTGAAGATCACGACGTTCTTGTGAAATTACTTGATGTTAATTTAAAATTCTTTTGTACAATAAAATATCGAACAATGAAGTAAATGTAAACATTCAACAAAAAATATAAAATTCTTGGGAGTCAAAGCCTGGTGCCGCTGAGCTTACCCCAGCACCAGAGAATGGGCAAAAGACCTCAGAACTTCATCTTAGCAGCGGAGAGATTTGTGCAGCCTATTGAGCGAGCTTGTGATGGATCTATCGTAAGACGCTCTTTTCATAAGCAAAAATTTTCAGTGTACTGGTCGATTGGGTACATAAATGACCCAAGAGCGAAATGCGATAGACCAAGAAGCGTTCAGTGTTCATACCTTTATAATTGTTTTTATTATAGGTTCTTTACTATAGCAAATATTTTATCTTATGTTTATGTTCGCTACATTTTGTTTACATTTATTTTGTCGTTGACCTTATACAATTGCTTACGTTATGCTTGAAATTGCAATTTGATGTATTTTGAAGTGCAACATTTTATTCCTTTTATTGGTTTCAATTTTGTTTATGTTGCCAATTTGTGACACACTTCAAGCGGCCAATTATTGTTGGGATGTACATTAATAATTCGTATGGAATAATTTTACGATGGTTTAAGATTCTTTTAATTTTAATTTTTCAATAAACTTCACATTAGTTATCAGCTGCAATTAAATTATTTATTTAATTTTCTGACAATTGCCTGATCTGTTTTTTCCTCCCTTTGGATTTTTCAGGTCCTAGTGCCGAAAAACTTAATCTACAAAATTGTTATCACTTCAGATGCAATGTCTGAATTGCCTAATATTAATGAGACCTGCTCTTGTTCAACAGGAAGTTATGCTTATCTCAGCCATCAATCGACGTACAAGGGAATGCGAAAACAACATGAAAAAGCATGTATAGCGATAAACAAAAATCGTTTTCTTAAGCTGCTTGCGGAGATAAAAAATGATCCATACAAGCTGGATATGAAGTAGTTAAACCCTTTGAAGCAGCCAATGAGCCTAGTGTTGTTGACGCGTTGTTCTTGCAGAAAAATACATTTGCTTTTGCGCTATAATAAAAGAAAGGTTAGGAAATTGTCGCCATTAGGTTGCGACTCAGAAATAAAAAACTTCTGGCCCAAACGGTATATCCAACAGTGCTATAAGGCAGACTTTGCTAAAAAGCCCGACATGCTTGTAAATATATTCAATGCGTGCCTGAATGAACAAATCTTCCCAGACAGGTGATAGTATCAAACACTCGTTCCGCTGTCTAAGCCCAAAAAGCCACCGCATGAACCGTCGGCCTATACGTCTGCTGCACATGGTAGGTAAAATTTACGAGAAAAAACGCTTGAGGTTTCTGGATCGACAATTTTGATTCAGCGGAACGAGGGGCGTTGTAGATTCAATAAATGTGGTAGTCAATACAACTGTAGAGCCTATAGAAAACGTGGAGTGGAAGGTAACAAAAAATGCTGTCTGGAAATAACATTGTATATTAGGAATGCTTTCAACTCAGGAAATTGGTACTTTGTCATAGCTGCCGTTCAGGAAAGTACAGTTGTACTTTCTTTTATCAGTAAGTTTGAAGAGAAGGGTTGGTCACTGGAAGGATCCCTCAGGATCCAGATTCCAATTTATAAAACGAGATATACAACGATATTCTAGGATTTCCTCTTCCATTGTGGTTTTTGCTGACGGTAAAGCAAAAAAAATCGTAGCTAAGACTTTAGAGGAAACCACAACAGTCGCAAATAGCACAACCAAGATAGTTGGCGATTGGCTTCTGTCAGGTGATTTAAAGCTTGCAGATTAACAAACAAGGAAGGAGATAGAGTGATGAATGTTTGCTCCGCATATCTTAGGCTATCAGAAGATGTGGAATCCGTTATCGAAAGAACAACACCAAGGCTAGATGACGAGCAAAACGACTCTTGGTGGAAGAATGGCAAGAGCATTGAAGCAGACGCAACAAAGATATATGGCCGCACTGGCTCGTACCAGTTCTGCGGCCATGGTTTAATAGTCAGCATTGTGGGGTTGGCTTTTACCTGAAAGCGGTTACCAACGAGCGGTATTGGTTATTCCCGAACTTACGTACATAAGTTTAAGATAAAGCAGAGCTCATTTTGTAATATTTATAAACGCTTAAATGAGTGCTTAGACAGCAATCGTTCCTATGAAGGTATATTTTTCGGTCGTACCATAGAGCACGTTAGGTAGGGTGATAGCTGCAGCTGATTTTTGACAGGCTAAAGTCTAACAATGGCTAAAATGGTGGCCTTGTAAAAAAAAAACAAAATAAAAAATACGACTACAGAAAATATTCTACTATTGCACACAGATGTCTTACAGCTACATAATGCACAAATTTCAGTAAATGTGTCCATTTTAGTTTTTCTGCTCTCTCTTGTTTTCTTCTATTGCGTTTGTTTTATTGTGTGACAACGTATAATTCCATGTGCGCGTTCTCTTGAAGTGTGCCATGAATTGACCAGGTAAACGAAAAAGTTGAAAACAAAAAGAGAAAAACAAAATATGACACACTTCAAAAAATTGCACTTCCTACAAACCTAATTAAAGAACAATAACAAGGAGTACGATTTGTCAACTGCCGTTACCATATTCGTAATTATGTTGACCATAGGATTAGATAATTTTGTATATGCGCAAATCTAAGGAGAATTAATAGATAAAAAATAGTTCATTGCGAATTTTCTTTATTTAAAGTGTGTATGATCTGATTTGATGGTTGCAACGATGTAGGACATACGTTTCTCTATTCTGTTTTTTTTTGTTTTTTTGAAAATTGAACTGATTTTAATGTTTATTAGGCAACTTACAAGGTTTAACCTGAAGGTTCTCTTCAAGATATTTAGATTGCACTCTGTATCACATTTCGCAAGGCAAAAGTTACATTGCTAAAATGTGTATCCGATCTGTTGTAACATATGAACGTGTCATCTACAGGACTGGTTGGTTAACCCGCTCTACGGCATTTGCTTGTGGAGCATAGAACGCTGTTTGGTAGCCCGCGCGCCAATTCGTGCGGCTACTTTTTGCATTATTTTTATATTTAAATACTTTTTTTCTTTGTTTCTTTGATAATTTTTAAAATCACAAGCAATTGTCAGTTAATCATTCAAATATTTTAATTAATTGTTGTATTAAAAGTATCGATATCATTTTTGTGAATAACGCTAGAGTACAAAACCAATAGCTCAATGCATCATTTTTAACAACATATAATAAACAATTTAAAGTGTAATACTTAAATAAAAACGTAGTCTATATAAACAAATATATAAGATAACTTACCCTACTCTACTTCCCCTCTAGAAGAAATGTTGCGAAGATTGAAAGTGACTTGTGTCTTTGGTTCATCATTGATATGTGTGTTTTTGTATCCGGCTGTTCAGGTAAAGCCGGCTTTAGACAATCTACAGGGAAAGTGTTGATTGTCAATCTCAACTTTGAAATATATAAGTTCTTTTAATATGATTTTGAAAGGATCATCATAAGGATTGTTGTAGACTCTTCTTGTAGAACGTACAAAAATAAACTTACAATCTTGTAATTGTTTCGGAAGGTAAATTTTAGCTTCAGAATCTACGTAATGGCTGATTGCGGATCGAATATTTCGAAAGTGTTTCTTGAAATTGGCCAATATACTTGCACTATTGTCATCGGGAGTTGAAATCACTGACTCGTTTGGTAAACGGAGACTTTCTCCGTATAACATTTCTGCAGGTGTAGCTGATATATCTTTTTTGTAGATGGATCTTAAACCTAAAAGTATCATCGGAAGCTAGTCAAACCACTTGGTCGTATTGCACTTAACGGCAGCAGTAGCTTTCAATTTTCTATGCAATCGTCTTACCATTACATTAGCTTGTGGAAGATACGGGGAAGTGGTAATTTTGTGACTCCCCAATAATGAAGTCAACGGCGCGAAAGCTTTTGACTGAAACTGCTCATTAGTTATTCTAAGAGGAAAACCGAATGGGAAATATAATTACTTAGGAACGTTAACGGAACTCTCTTAACGCATATCTCTCAAAGTATACGCTTTATGCCAATCGATCTATAATAGTGAAGACATAGTCAAGATCGACGAACTCTTGATGATGGCAACGGCCGAACTAAATCCCTGTGTGTATGTTCGAACTTTCTTCTGAAGATAGGAATGTGCACAACAGGCGATTTGGCATGTCGACGATTCTTTGATTACTGACATGCCATGTGTTTTTTCGAAAATAGCTTTTGTTAACGTCTGTGGGACATATGGTCCCGGAGATTTACCAGAACTTTCACATGGAATTTCTAAATTCAATACAGGAGTTTTAAGAAATTTTATTTAATTCGTTCTGTAATTCGTCATCGGTTTTTGTTCGTTAGAGAGTACTTTTAGGTTTAAGTCTGTGGAGTTAAAAGCATCAATTTCGGCTGTTCCATTTCAGCCTTCAATCAGCTACAGATTATAAAGCCATAGTTAAAGGTTTATGATCTTGTAAAGACAGTAAATTAAATATTAATTAGGTAATAAAATATTTCTGAAATGTTTGATACTGAGATATATCGCTAACAATTCATCATCAAAAGTAATGTATTTAGCTTTGGATAGGGTTCGGTAATCCAATTCACGGGACACAAGCAAGATGCTACTTATCGTCACACTTGAGGCATCAATAGTTAAATATATTTCTGCCTCATTGCTAAAATTGTTTAAAAGAACTCTTGAGAAGTATGCTTCTCCAATAAGTTCAAAAGATTCAAAGCTTTTTCATCCTATGTTGTTGCCTTGATTGCCTTGTTAATTATAATGGACAAGTAAGTTCTGCTCGTTTAGGAATATATTTAAGGAAATAGTTGTTCAGTCCTATAAATATCTGAGCTTTTTCAACTGATTTCGAACGGTCAAAGTCTTTAATGGCAACTACCTTATTTTGAGGAATATTGTGACCGAGGAAATCAATACTTTTTACTCGAAAAGCACACTTATTAGGCTTAATATTTAAGCCATATTTATCTAATCCGCCGGAATTGTTCTGTCTCCAACTCACCGGCAAGTGGAACGTCGTCGATATATACAAAAATTAAATGCAAATCCCTTAATATTGCAAGCATACCGAAAGCCGTCGCCAAAATAGTCCCATAAACAACCTCTTCAGTCGTCAGATAATACGTCTTAACCAAATTCCAACTTATATCATTAATTTGCGGCAAAGGATACCGATCAAAAATAGTAAGAGAGTTCTGTCATCTGCATTTTCCAGGACATCGCCACTTATCTGGATGCTTTTTGGACCAGATGTAATGGTGAAACGACAGAATAACCGGATTGTCTACACATTCCCAATTATACAGAATTTCGAAACTTCTCTTTTTTCGATTTTACATTTGAGGGGATTGTAACGTCCACGAACAAAGTCTGTTTGCTTTTGCCAAGAAGAACCAAGAAGAAGAATAACGGCATGCCGTTATTCGACATCGCGTGACTTTTGCAAAATACGGGCTTAGCGCTATGTATGCAAGCGAGAAGGGAGACAGAAAAATGATGCTTATTGATGCGGTGGTGGTTTTGTTTTGTTATTTTCGAAGGGTTGAGTTGTGCAAGTCAACGAGTGCGTTTGCTTTCCAGTTGTCTTGTGGTTGTTTTGCTGAGCTCCGGCCGTTTTTTGTTGAAATATGAGTTCAGGGGGGAAAGGGAAATACTTATTTATTGAGTATGTGAATTTCGGATTTATATGACATTAACATTTTCTTGTCCTATTAAAAAAATATGAAGATCAAAATTAAAGGAAAAAAAAAACATATTGAAGAACATGTCGCCGTCAGTTAAAGTGTTATTATTATTATTATTATTATTATATAAATTTAGCCAGAGAATAAATTCTAAGGCTAAAGTCTTAAATCACTAGCATCTAAGGCTTTCGGCTTTATTTTTTTTTTTATTAATATTATTATTATTATTATTATTATTATTATTATTATTATTATTATTATTATTATTATTATTATTATTAAAAACACTACCGCACTTGAGATTTGAACCCACGACCATTGAATTGCTAGTCGAGACAGAAACCAAGAGGTGCTGGAATCGTTTTTTTGCTCAGCCTTATTTGCTAAAGAAAAAAAGAAAGAATTGAATCAAACCCTAATCTAAAAAAGGCTACAAGAAAAAGAAAAGAACGTGCTCCGTATACATCTAGTTGAAAAGAAATAAAAAAAGGAAAAACACATTTATTTACGTGATTTAGCTTTGATGACTATATAAAAAGTCGAAGTTTTTCTTTCATTTATGCACCTTGGATTATATTGAAACTAACCAAAGAAATAAGTAAATGAAGTATTTGTTAAAACCTTTTTAAGAAAAAAAATTGTTTTTCTTGAGAAAATTTATAGTTAAAAGGATCAAAAAAGCTTTGATGTTTTTTTTTATTATGTTACTTGAAATAAATAAAGGAGTACGATTTTGTTGGTAAAATGGTTTTCTTTTTTTTTTTGGCGAGAAAGCAGCGAACTAAAATTTCAATTTTTATACAAAAAATATAAAAAAAAAAAATAAATAGATAAGCGACAATATTGGTAAAGGAGCATGCCAATTAACATGCAAACTTGGAAAAAAAGGGGTTAGGCTACGATAATCCAACATAGAACATTCTCGAATACGAAGATTACTGTATTCGCGTTCATTTTGTTTGTTTTTTTTTTATGGGAAATCAGGAGAAAACATTTGCAAGTGACAGATTTATACAAAAAAAGAAAGGTTTTATTAAAGTGTAGCTACGAAGAAGAAATATAATTTAATTTGGATCCTGCGGTTCCAACTAATATGAAATTGTACATTGTTTGAAGTTTCAATTAAACTAAAACCTATATCTACATATATATATACATTTGTGAAGCTATGTGTTTATTGGTGCTTGACCACGGAATGCCAGAATTTACACGTTTGATGGTGATTCCATGAGTTCAGAGGTACAAGAACGATAACAGAAATATACCCAGGAATACCGAACTACAGAACTAACTATAGTTTGCTGTATTATAAATTTTTCGAAATATTATCGAAAAAGAAATCAACTAAAGCAATAGCCCTTTACCGTATACATGAGCCAACATAATGTCATCAACGCAAATTTGGAAACAACACACATAACAATATGCCGTGGGTAAGGAAAGAGACAGTGGCATCAAGCCCATTCTTGTCGTCAATGTAGGTATAAATGGTAAGCTAAATTTAAAAACTTAGCCTTGGATCTCCATTGTAACTTTTTAAAGAAATTAGCAAATAAATAGAATAACTAGGCATCATAAGGGGTAGAAATTAAAATTGAAGGTGCTTGGCTAAAAATGTGTGGCTAGGCAGGCATACCCCACCGCTGAGGCGGGGTATGGAGGGGTGTACGCGTCTGGGAAGGTAGAGAGACTGGGGACAGACACCGAGGAACTAAGGAGGGACCAATGAACGGCGTTCAGGACGAACAACAGACTTCTCGAACAGACTTATATAAGGAGGACTCATTAGTTGTCTCCCTTAACCTTGATGGTTTTTCCGCCTTAAGAGAAATTCAAAGTTTTTTTTTTTTGCTTTCAACCTAAATATTCTTTTCTTTGTCTTGCGGCACGGCAAACCGAATATTTTGTAAACGCTCTAGCGCGAAACGAGGTATGCCGTGACAAGGTCTAACCACCTGGATCTTGAGAACGGCTTGTTTAACGTCTCACATAACAACGCTTTGGATATGAGTACATTTTGAATAGTTAGGTCGCTGGCGTTTCGCGCGATTGGTGCAACAGCATCAACTTCCAAAAACTAGATACCTGTCAAATATCTTCGACAAGCTTAATCAGTTCTTCAATGTCTTCAATGTTCGAAGCCGTAATTGCAACGCTCAAACTCTTAAGCAATTTTTTAACCATAGCCTTTTCAGAAGATAAAGGTTGATGTACATTTTTGTTATCAGATAAAAGATCTACTACTTTATTTGTATTGTTGTTATTTGCAGGAGTGTTTGATGGAGTTTGCTGTATATTGTGACTGGAGGGGAATTACCATGTTGATAATTACTTAATTACAATACAATTGCAAATCTTAGCATTTATTAATAGCGTAAACACAAAGTAGTATTTAATTATAATATAGGGCAGAGTTCATTATTTTACATATTTGTTTATACACACTATGTTTTTATTTAAGTACTTTAAGTTGTTTACAAGTTGTACATATTGAATTATTGGGCTTTTGGTTTTGAATCTTTTTTTCGACATAAAAGTAGATATACTTGGGAACTCAAACTGAAAACGTTGTTTTCTTTTAAAATTTTAATTATCTGTGACCTCTACACCTTGCTTAAGAAATTTTCTAATTTATTTTTGTTCTTTGTTGCTGTTGTTTATGCTTGCACATGCTGGTTTCTTGTTTGTCACATACCTTTAATTCCTTAATTTATCAGCTAATGCGTATTCTTGTTTTTTCTTAGATACATCGTCCAAACTCTGTATTCTTTGTGTTTAGTCCTTACGGGTCTCGACATAGCAATAGCAGAAAATTTTCTTTCACTATATCTCTTGCATTTTCTTAGGTTTTTTTCGGCATTCTACTAGGATGGAATCTTTTTATAAATCACGTCCGCGTTTCGATCCTTATATAACCTATTAGTTACGCGACCGTTACGGGCACCCGAAGTGTGCTGGCACCGCTGCGGGCGCGTTAATGGATCCTTCAAAAGCGTTAAGTTAATTATGTTGGTAGCGACGAATACCTCATATGAAAACATCAAAAGTTGTTTTGCGGTAAAAGTTCCGTCTGTTAACTTAAGTCATTTTAGCATTTTTAAAATGTCTAAGACGTAATCAAGAGCCATGTCGTCCTCGAGTCCAAGAGTCGTCCAGGACTCGAAAGTCTTTAACAAAAGAACCAATTCCTAACAATAAAACTCCATGTAATAATTCCGTAACCCATCCACGTACAACGACGTCTCCATTCAAAAAAAAGTAAATTCTTCTTCGTGCCAAGTGGCTATCGTTTACCAAAATGTCAGAGTACAGAATATTTCTATTTGGTGTTCATTGAAATGTGGCTTAAACTTGATCTCTCTCGTCGGAGCTTTTTTCACCGCGTTCTATATTTTCAGAAAAGATTGTGGAGATCGTACTGGGGATGGCGTTTTAACAGCCATATCAGTTGTTTTGCCGTTTTATCCATTTGAAATTCTATCTCCTCCTTATGTTCGGTTATTGCTACCCGTGTGATAATAGGCAATAAAGACGTCTAATCTTTTCCTACGTCCCTCTAAGTACTTATAAGAAACATGCATCTCTTATTTGTGACTATCTACGCTTTCAACGCAAGCAAGATGAAGCAAGATGAATGTCTCTTCAACATGTTAAATCGCACTTGCTAGAATATACAGTATGATTTTAGCGAAGCCAACATTTTATTGCCTAAATCTCACCTTTGACATATATCATATTGTATCCTTGATTTTAGGGCTGAGAATGTGGAAGTCCTTATTTCTACTTTTTATAGTGTATTAACCCTTGCTACATCCGCGTCCATTCCGTTTAATGGCTCTGATTCCTCTGGAGATATAGAAACAGTAAATCTCTTCGCCGAGCATTTCTCACGTAACTTTTTTAATGCTGATGCCGATCCATCAGATAATTATCGATTTAAAAACAGAAATCCGAAATCCATCATTTCTGAAAGTGAGGTATTACAAGCTTGAAAGTCCTTGAAATATAGTTACGCGCCAGGATCTGATGGCATTCCATCCACAAATAATGTTTTGCCGACCTTTATGATGTTATCGCAAAATTGTTTACTCTTTTTCTGAAGACGAGGATTTCCCCTTTGTTTTGAAAAAGTAGCTCTCTTATTCCAATTCATAAAAGACGAAGTAGAACTGTGGAGTTGTAGCCAAGTTGAGTGTTTTACTTAAGTTGTTTGAATGAGTTGTTAGCAAACTATTAGCTTTGGCTACCAAGTTTTCTTTTTCTTAAAAGAAAGATCAAACGTGACGAATATACCTGCCACATTTTCAAGGCTTTTTCTAGTGGCTCTCACACTGATGTCGTGTACACCGATTTCTGTAAAGCTTTTTCTTTAGTTAACCATAAATTATTGGTATTTTGACCGGGCCTTGTAATTTGGTTCACACTTATACTATAATAGATCATTCAGGGCCGTGGAATGTGGTAAATCTTAAGGGAGCCATTTAGGACTTCCCTTCGATGATTACCTTCACCCATATCCTGTTGTACGCTAATGATGTAAAATTCTTTTCTTCATTTAAGGTTGAATTGCACTTTTATCTCCTTCAGACGGATCTAGACAATTTGACTGGTATGGTGCTGAAAAGATTTTACGAAATTAAATCTAAAAAAATGCAAAAAGCTTTTGTTGTCTAGACGGGATTAATTTCATCAATTCGCACAAAGTGGAAAATGTGAACTCATTTAAAGATCTAGGTGTATTTTTTCATCAAAAACTTCGTTTTAATTTGCAAAATGAGCTGTCTATAAATAAAACTAGGTATGATCTACCTATGTAGTGCTTGAACTAGCTGTTAATCTTTAAACTTTCGTATTGTTTGTAGATAGAACTAAATATGTTTACTTTAATTGGTTGCCCAGCTTCTGCATGTTTGCAATAGCGTAGTCAGTCTCCGCTCGGATCTATATACCAGTTGGGATTGTGCCTCTGTTCTGCATGCGTACATGTTTTTGTTCTTTTTGTCTTTTCTTCTTTTTTTATTTCTTGTTTACCAATACAATAGCTTGGTTTTATGTTCCTTTATCTTTTCTTTTCTCTCTAACTAGATGATATTTATTGTTAAGAATTAATTTAATTCTGCTGTAAGTTTAGGTAAACTGAATTTCATTTGTAAATAAATAGATAAAATAAAAAATTGATTCAGTCAAAAAATTATCTCTTAGACTAGTTACAAGAGGAAATATCAAACAAAAGAGGTTTTAATATTTGTAATTGTTTGTAGCATGGCAGGGTATTAGAGCTTATTATTAGGCATCAAACAAATTGAATTAATTTAATACATTAACATATGAATACTGCCATCGCAATAAAATCGTGGCATCTTAAAAGAAGAGTTGCTCACAATTAAAATTAAATTTATCTAAGCTTGCGATTGATTAGCTTCCATACGCAATAAAAGCATAACTTTTCGAAAGCTAGTTAAATAAAATGAAGATGTATATAGCGTTATGTGTCATTGTCAGCCGACCACTCCATTAGGCTACTTTCCGAGAAGTTTTCTTTTAACCTACAAATAAAAACACGTTGTTGCTTAATTATGCTATAGAGGACATTGATAATATAGACTGTCCACCATTTACTGCTCAAAAAACATAGCAATAAAGCTGACTCCGGAGATAGCGACAAATCAAACATCCCAAAATACTTCAGTTTTTCTCTAAAATTTAAACGCGCTTTTTGGAAGTAGTCTCCTTGTTAAAAACTTGTGTTCAGCACTGACGAATGCTGTGTAAACAGTGCCTCTAGCAATTGTATCAGCAAGGAGTTTGCTACCATAAAGGTAAATTTCTTCTAGAAGACGCATCACTTAGAGCTCATACTACTTGGATGGTAACAGCGATAGTTCATTGAAAAATATCTTTCGGATCTACAAAAACTGCTGATCGATGCACTATTACTTCCAGTATATCAGCAAAGACACGATTCATCGGTTGATTATAGGACTTTTGAATTATAGTGAATTGCCTCAAACTAGAGCTAAATAATTGTTCCAAAAATTCATCAGGTCTGCTAGATGAAGGAGACGAGAAAGAATAAAATTCCCGGATACGACAAACGCGTTCTTCGCCTCTCTGTTCAGATGTGTGTCTGAGGAGAAAAAGAGCAGGATTAAACAACGAACTTTTGCCTCTATTTTCTACTTTAGGGATGAAATTCTGTGCAAGGACATCACTTGGACAGAACCCTCCGTGGGCAACAAATTTTAAAGAATGTTATTTTTATCTTGCGTTTAACTTGAAAATAGGTGCTCTGCTGGAGTTAAGGTTGAGAATTTTCGTTGAATTATGAAAGTTGATATTATCAATCTCTATACACAGAGCAAGCCGAAAAATAACATTCAACTTTCTCAGTGGCACAGCATTATTTTGGGTAAACGTCGCTGACGACTAGTGATTGCCGCTGCTGCCAGATCTGTAACATTTGTAGAAAGCGATATATCTTGAAGAGCAAGGTTGGCAGAGATAGCAGATCTATCAGAATTTGTTGCAATTGTTTTCATGGTAATTTTTATAGATAATCTTAGGGGAAGAGGGCATTTTTCCATCACCTTATCCCCAGTTTAGGCCATATTAAATTGCCACGCTGCATATTCCGCATTTTTTGTTTACATGCGGCAAATTAGAACCTTTCAAAATTTCGCAATCAATTTCTTCCTGAACTGATGAATAAAGTAAGTAAGACCGTATTTGCAAGAATAACCGTTATGCAAAGCTTCTATATATAACGGGATCTCGTGCTAAATGACATTATTATGCAAGAGAGAACTATGAAAAGAGGAAAAGTCCAAAGTCCGTCTGCGTGATTTCAGCAAATGTGTTTTTTTTGCTTTTTGGGCAAGAAGAAGGCAAATTTGGTTTTGTGGAGGAGTTTTAGTTTTGTGTAGAAGAGTGGAGTGTGTTGGTTGAGGAGAGAAAGCAAAGCGCATCGATTTCGGAAATAGAGATTATTGTGAATATCTTGAACGGAATGCGTGTGAAGACAAAAAATAAGAAATAAATAAAACAAAGAAATATATTTATGTAAAGAACAGAAAAATTATGGAAGTTTTGTATAAAGAATTTGTGAACTTCTGATCGACATAGCTTTTGAAAAATAATATACATAAAGAAGAAAATTGTTAATATTAATATAAAAAAAAAGGATATTTATGTGAAGAATACAAAAGTGTGGAAGCTTTGTATAAATAGTTCGTGAACTCTTGATCGATATAACTTTTGAAAAATAAAATACGTGAAGAAGAAAATTGATAATATTAAAATATTAGAAAAGATCCAAAATTATTATAAAAAGATGTTGACATTAATATATTAGCCATAAATTGGCCAACGACTGCCTCCTTCATAGATGAGACGAGAAGTTTTGGTGGATTATTTTGCTTTGTTTTCTTCTGAATAAAAGAAAAAGGGGATTTTAAGAGTTTTTTAGTTATAAATAATAAAAAAAAAATGATTTTGAAATAATAAAAAAAAAATTTAACAAAAACTTAACTAATACCGAAAGGAAAAACGAAATTGTGATTTGGAAAAAGTTTCATTTTTTTTTTTACCCTTATAAGAAACCATTAGAAAAAGAAAATAAGAACAATATTGAACATCTTTAGATGAGGAGTTAGTGTTGTAGCGTCGGAAGAGTGAGTGTTGTGCTGTCCGGGGGTTAGAGAATCGCACAAGTTGACATCTATGCTTTATTAAAGATGATATAAAACAAGAAAAGAAATATTTTTATTTAACAACTTAATTACATTTTAAAGAAACAAACAGAACATTGAACAATAGGGAAAATAATCATCAACTTAAAAGTAACCTCAATTATATAAAACGAGAAAAGCAAAAATAGTTCACCATGAACCACTCCCAGTCCAGAAACACGTAAACGCATTATTATCAGTTATGAAAAGTCTATCACACAAGCTGAACGACGAGCGGAAATATCAGCAGCTTTAGCAAAAAAAATATGAAGGAAAATCGCGAGAGGAACTCATACTTATTGCAAATGGTATGGAAAATTAAGCTTTACTGCAGCGTAATTTAATTAAAGTAAAAAAAAAATGTAAGGTAAAAGAAAATGAAAAAACAAAAGAAAAGGGGTGGGGGCGGTTCTCGATCGGTACGCCCAGCAAAGTCGTGTATTTAAAACATGATGGGGTGCGAAAAAGTTTATGGAACAATATTTTATTGGTCTTATGTAATTTTTTTTTATGAAAGAAAAATTTCTTTACTGCGTTTGGTATAAGCATGGAGTAATGCTCGAAATATGGAATTAATGCTCGAAAAAAATGTTTTTTTTTTGCTGTGTTATTATTATTATTATTATTATTATTATTACTATTATTATTATAATTTTAGACTAATGAAATAAATTCTTAGACGAAACAAAAGACATTGAGCACTAGCAACACAGGCTATCGGCTCTAATTTATAAAACTACATTAGATATTGAGCCTAGTCGTTTTAATAAAGTAATATATTGAATTAATATTCTGTTCTGAAGCTGATTTTAGAAAGTCCAAAGGGTTAATAGTTTTAAATGCAATACTTCTAGCCAAGGAAAAGTTGAGGCAGTCGCAGAGAATGTGCTTTATAGTAAGAATTTGTCCACAAATGCAGATTGGGGAGGGGGACTTTTTTATGATCCATTGGTGGGTTGCAATTGTATGACCAAGGTGAGTTCTCGAAAATGTTTGGATCTTGATTTTCTCAACATTTGTTGGATATAAAGGTGGAATTAATAGAGGGTTAACAGAAGAGTATTGTTGATGATGGTATCGTAGATTTACTTCTGTAATTTTCTCTTTAACTTTATCTCCAATGTACCTTTGAAGATCCAACTTTTCCATGACATCATCCATAATTAGAGGTGCAGAAGCAGCATGCTTTGTCGCTCGAGCAGCCTGCTCATTTCCCACTAAACCGATATGACTAGGAATCCATAACATTTTAATTTTTCCGCCGGGTGTTGTAATTATATTCCTTAATTTGTTGATGGTGCTCCATATCGAAATCGAAGGATTCCGAATAGCTTGTAATACAGGCAAACTGTCAGTAACAATGACGGTTTTGAGTTTGTTTTTATGGGCAAGGTTCGCAGCGTGAAGGATTGCTCTGGCTTCGGCTGTGAAAGTTGAAGTACTTTCGTGAAATATGTGATTGAGAAGAACCTGTCCTGAAGCATCTACCACGGCATAAGCAGGTGGCAGACCAGAAGATTTTGAGCCATTTGTGTATAAATGATTTCAACCGTTTTCTCAGCTATTAGAGTGTTGAAGGTGTAATTTGGGGTATCTTTTTTCTTCTGCATATATAGCGAAATGTCAAAAGAGCAGTCTTTCAAAATCAATGGCGATTTAACACCAAAATAGCCGAAAACTTTGAAGGGAATGCTCAATTCCTTTGCGTCGTACAAAAAATAGTCGATTTCAGATGGCGACTTTCGAATTTTCTTGGCAATAATAATCTTTTTCACATCTTCACCGAGACTAGATTTGTTTGAATTAAGAAGCTTGGGGACTATTTTAGCTTTTAACTCATAAGGTCTATTTTCTAAAGTTAGGGGTCCAGTTGCAATTATAATATTATGTATGGGTGTCGTCCGAAAAGCATAGCATGTTGCTCTGAGGGCTTGGTGATAGACCGATTTAAGAATGTTGATATTAGATTACCGTAAATTATCAAAACATAGTCCATCTTGCTTAATAGACGCATCTTGGTAAGATACGCAATAGTGTTAACGTGCGCATGGCTTCTCCAAGCAACGTACTGTATGAAATTCACCCTTGTTAAAATAGAATTTTTTAACCGAAAACAGTGTGTTTTCCAACGATGTTTGTTGGAAAACGTGAGCCCGAGGATATGGAGCGACTGCACGTTTAGTGCTGGTGAGTCGTTAATATGCATCAGTAGATTTCCTGCGTCGCACATCTGTTTTCGGCAAATGTGCATTTTTTTTTGATTTTTGTATAGAAACTTTAGCGCCTGACGAGTTTGCCCATGTGGAGATCTCTCGTCCAATAGATTCGAGGATATTGATTGCATTCGAGTTATCTTTTTCTTTTCTAAAAATGTATACATCGTCCGCGTAGAGACAGTGTTCGATGCTCGGTACACGACAAAGAATTTTGCTAATTTCGTTGAAAGCGATCTGGAATAGCGTGACAGACAGAGGAGATCCTTGCGGAATACCATTCATTAGCGAAAAAGAATTAGAGAGATGATTGTTAATTCTAACTTTAAACTGCCGATGCGGCATGAATGATTTAATGTAGTTGAAGGATTTGGGTCCAACATTCTATGATTTCAAGAGTCTTAAAATAACATGAAGACCAACTCTATCAAATGATTTTTCGAAATCAATTGAGAGAAGTGTTACATGATTCCGTTCGGAAATTGCTTTGCTGTAATATGTAAAGAGCGTCAATGCACCCTCTACCCCGCTTGAAACCAGCTTGTTGCTTTATAATCAGGTCGTTGGACTCAAGAAACCAGGATAATCTAGATGCCATAATCTTCTCTAACACTTTTGAGAGACAAGATAAAAGAGAGATTGAGCGATAATCCGATGCGGTGGAGACATTTTTTGACTTTGGAATTGGAACAACTGCTGCCAGTTTCCACATGTAGGGTATATGGCCAGTCAAAAAAACCGTATTATATAGATCCAGTAATTTATTTTTACTTGAATTAAAAGTGCACTGATCATTTGGTATGATATACGATCTAGACCAGGTGTTCTCCATTTCGATTTGGAGAGACAACTTGCAAGTTCTAAGGCAGATACGCAATTTTCCAGGGACATAGCACATCTGTCAATAGCATTTGAAAGAGAAATTGGAGTCCTTTTATTTTCGATGAAAGCACTGGGAAAGTTGCTGTCAGACGAGTATTCGGACCACACTTTCCCAAAGTAATTAGAAATATCATCTGCGTCAGTTAAAGTTCCATTGGGAGTGCAGACGGCAGATTTGAGGTCCCATTAAGTCTGTTGACTTTGTTCCAGACAACTTTCATTGATGTATTTCTGTGAATTCTTTTCGAAAAACGTTCGAAACTAAGTGCCTTTGATTTTCGTCATTCCTTCCTGAATAGAGCATTGGCCTTTTTGTATACCAACAAATGATCATGGTCAGGACATCTCTTAAAGCGGTGTCATAGTTCCATTTTATTTTTTCTCAAAAAAGAAAGCGTGTTGTTCCACCAAGGAAGCCTAGCTCGTTTAAAAATGTTGTTGGATTGGGGAATAGACAGATGAGCAGCAGTGCGAATCGTTTTAGACATAGTAGCAGCATCATGGTCGCAGTTCCCGTTGAAAGGCTTTGAATTCAGATATGACTCGGCCTGTTTGGAGTAATTGATCCAATCCGCTTTAACTAGGAGGAATTTGGGCTGTTTTGCTGGAGTAACGGAGGACTTTGAAATAGTCCAGGAAACTAAGGAGGATCATCAGAAATAGACCAGGAAACTAAAGGAAGAAGTGAGNAAAATTAAGCTTTACTGCAGCGTAATTTAATTAAAGTAAAAAAAAAATGTAAGGTAAAAGAAAATGAAAAAACAAAAGAAAAGGGGTGGGGGCGGTTCTCGATCGGTACGCCCAGCAAAGTCGTGTATTTAAAACATGATGGGGTGCGAAAAAGTTTATGGAACAATATTTTACTGGTCTTATGTAATTTTTTTTTATGAAAGAAAAATTTCTTTACTGCGTTTGGTATAAGCATGGAGTAATGCTCGAAATATGGAATTAATGCTCGAAAAAAATGTTTTTTTTTTGCTGTGTTATTATTATTATTATTATTATTATTATTACTATTATTATTATAATTTTAGACTAATGAAATAAATTCTTAGACGAAACAAAAGACATTGAGCACTAGCAACACAGGCTATCGGCTCTAATTTATAAAACTACATTAGATATTGAGCCTAGTCGTTTTAATAAAGTAATATATTGAATTAATATTCTGTTCTGAAGCTGATTTTAGAAAGTCCAAAGGGTTAATAGTTTTAAATGCAATACTTCTAGCCAAGGAAAAGTTAAGGCAGTCGCAGAGAATGTGCTTTATAGTAAGAATTTGTCCACAAATGCAGATTGGGGAGGGGGACTTTTTTATGATCCATTGGTGGGTTGCAATTGTATGACCAAGGTGAGTTCTCGAAAATGTTTGGATCTTGATTTTCTCAACATTTGTTGGATATAAAGGTGGAATTAATAGAGGGTTAACAGAAGAGTATTGTTGATGATGGTATCGTAGATTTACTTCTGTAATTTTCTCTTTAACTTTATCTCCAATGTACCTTTGAAGATCCAACTTTTCCATGACATCATCCATAATTAGAGGTGCAGAAGCAGCATGCTTTGTCGCTCGAGCAGCCTGCTCATTTCCCACTAAACCGATATGACTAGGAATCCATAACATTTTAATTTTTCCGCCGGGTGTTGTAATTATATTCCTTAATTTGTTGATGGTGCTCCATATCGAAATCGAAGGATTCCGAATAGCTTGTAATACAGGCAAACTGTCAGTAACAATGACGGTTTTGAGTTTGTTTTTATGGGCAAGGTTCGCAGCGTGAAGGATTGCTCTGGCTTCGGCTGTGAAAGTTGAAGTACTTTCGTGAAATATGTGATTGAGAAGAACCTGTCCTGAAGCATCTACCACGGCATAAGCAGGTGGCAGACCAGAAGATTTTGAGCCATTTGTGTATAAATGATTTCAACCGTTTTCTCAGCTATTAGAGTGTTGAAGGTGTAATTTGGGGTATCTTTTTTCTTCTGCATATATAGCGAAATGTCAAAAGAGCAGTCTTTCAAAATCAATGGCGATTTAACACCAAAATAGCCGAAAACTTTGAAGGGAATGCTCAATTCCTTTGCGTCGTACAAAAAATAGTCGATTTCAGATGGCGACTTTCGAATTTTCTTGGCAATAATAATCTTTTTCACATCTTCACCGAGACTAGATTTGTTTGAATTAAGAAGCTTGGGGACTATTTTAGCTTTTAACTCATAAGGTCTATTTTCTAAAGTTAGGGGTCCAGTTGCAATTATAATATTATGTATGGGTGTCGTCCGAAAAGCATAGCATGTTGCTCTGAGGGCTTGGTGATAGACCGATTTAAGAATGTTGATATTAGATTACCGTAAATTATCAAAACATAGTCCATCTTGCTTAATAGACGCATCTTGGTAAGATACGCAATAGTGTTAACGTGCGCATGGCTTCTCCAAGCAACGTACTGTATGAAATTCACCCTTGTTAAAATAGAATTTTTTAACCGAAAACAGTGTGTTTTCCAACGATGTTTGTTGGAAAACGTGAGCCCGAGGATATGGAGCGACTGCACGTTTAGTGCTGGTGAGTCGTTAATATGCATCAGTAGATTTCCTGCGTCGCACATCTGTTTTCGGCAAATGTGGATTTTTTTTTGATTTTTGTATAGAAATTTTAGCGCCTGACGATTTTGCCCATGTGGAGATCTCTCGTCCAATAGATTCGAGGATATTGATTGCATTCGTGTTATCTTTTTCTTTTCTAAAAATGTATACATCGTCCGCGTAGAGACAGTGTTCGATGCTCGGTACACGACAAAGAATTTTGCTAATTTCGTTGAAAGCGATCTGGAATAGCGTGACAGACAGAGGAGATCCTTGCGGAATACCATTCATTAGCGAAAAAGAATTAGAGAGATGATTGTTAATTCTAACTTTAAACTGCCGATGCGGCATGAATGATTTAATGTAGTTGAAGGATTTGGGTCCAACATTCTATGATTTCAAGAGTCTTAAAATAACATGAAGACCAACTCTATCAAATGATTTTTCGAAATCAATTGAGAGAAGTGTTACATGATTCCGTTCGGAAATTGCTTTGCTGTAATATGTAAAGAGCGTCAATGCACCCTCTACCCCGCTTGAAACCAGCTTGTTGCTTTATAATCAGGTCGTTGGACTCAAGAAACCAGGATAATCTAGATGCCATAATCTTCTCTAACACTTTTGAGAGACAAGATAAAAGAGAGATTGAGCGATAATCCGATGCGGTGGAGACATTTTTTGACTTTGGAATTGGAACAACTGCTGCCAGTTTCCACATGTAGGGTATATGGCCAGTCAAAAAAACCGTATTATATAGATCCAGTAATTTATTTTTACTTGAATTAAAAGTGCACTGATCATTTGGTATGATATACGATCTAGACCAGGTGTTCTCCATTTCGATTTGGAGAGACAACTTGCAAGTTCTAAGGCAGATACGCAATTTTCCAGGGACATAGCACATCTGTCAATAGCATTTGAAAGAGAAATTGGAGTCCTTTTATTTTCGATGAAAGCACTGGGAAAGTTGCTGTCAGACGAGTATTCGGACCACACTTTCCCAAAGTAATTAGAAATATCATCTGCGTCAGTTAAAGTTCCATTGGGAGTGCAGACGGCAGATTTGAGGTCCCATTAAGTCTGTTGACTTTGTTCCAGACAACTTTCATTGATGTATTTCTGTGAATTCTTTTCGAAAAACGTTCGAAACTAAGTGCCTTTGATTTTCGTCATTCCTTCCTGAATAGAGCATTGGCCTTTTTGTATACCAACAAATGATCATGGTCAGGACATCTCTTAAAGCGGTGTCATAGTTCCATTTTATTTTTTCTCAAAAAAGAAAGCGTGTTGTTCCACCAAGGAAGCCTAGCTCGTTTAAAAATGTTGTTGGATTGGGGAATAGACAGATGAGCAGCAGTGCGAATCGTTTTAGACATAGTAGCAGCATCATGGTCGCAGTTCCCGTTGAAAGGCTTTGAATTCAGATATGACTCGGCCTGTTTGGAGTAATTGATCCAATCCGCTTTAACTAGGAGGAATTTGGGCTGTTTTGCTGGAGTAACGGAGGACTTTGAAATAGTCCAGGAAACTAAGGAGGATCATCAGAAATAGACCAGGAAACTAAAGGAAGAAGTGAGGGAGGGCAACATGTTAAGTCAATATGTGAAAAGTGCGTTGGTTTTCCATTATTTAAAATGCAGAGGTTGCTTTGAATGAAGGCCTTTTCTAAAACAGTACCACGAGTGTTGTTCACTGTTGACCCCAGATGGTATTCCAGCTGTTAAAGTCACCGCATACACTTAATGGGGGGGGAAAGTACGGAGAATAAATTGTAGAGTGCTTCCTGAGAAAACGATTGCTAAGGTGGGAGAGAAAGCACTGTAAATTTTATGTTTAAGATTATTTGTATCGCTACGGCTTGCATGTTTGAGCTAAAATTTATGCGTTTCTGTGGTATGTTTGATTTTATAAAAATACCAACTCCTTGTTTGGAATATGAATTTTGATCAGCATTCGTGAAGTATCCAGCACATGATTTGGGTGGAATAGGATTAAGGGAGCTTCTACAATGGGTCTCTTGAAGGGATATAAAGGTTGGATTAAAATCATTTATGAGTGAACAGAATTCATCAAAATTATTAATAAGTCCTTTAATATTCCATTGTAGAATTTTAAAAACTTTATTTAATTGTAGTGACATGGAAACAAAGTTGTAGGAGGGTTAACTTTCCATGTCATCGTCTCCGTCGGGAAGATCGCTATAGGAATTTTGCGAGAATAATTTGTTCCTACCAGCAGAATAATCTGTACTTATGCAGTTGCGTACATTTGAAGTGCAACGAATACACGCACACGTGAATAATTTGAAATTGACGGTTGGTTAAGAGATGGAAGATTGGATTCATTACAACTTGTAATTTGTTGACTAGAGTTAAGAAGTGGTGATCCTGGTGAATTTACTTGATTAGATTTTACGATACGTGTTGTTGTTTGAATTTTTTCGATATTTGCTGTTGCTTTGATTTTTTCAATATTATCTTTGGATAGTGATGGAGCTGGTTTCGCAATATGATTTTTGATTGATGGTAGATCAGGTTTTTCATAGGAAGGAGTTGGAGTTAAAGACTTATTATGTACGATTTGCGAGGCAACAGCAGCCAAGGTATTATTTTTGCTAATTCTTTGGGGTCCAGATGGATTTATTTCACGGTTTTTGCGTTGTGCTTCACCCATGCCACAGTAATTTTCCGTTTTGAATTTTAGAATTTCACGCATTTATATAAAACGTGGGCATTGTTTGTCTAACGCCGAGTGTTGATCATTGCAATTTATGCAGAAACTACGTGTACAGCTTTCAGCACGTGGAGGAAGACCACAATTAGTACATGATGAAGCACTGGATGAAGCACTGGCCACATCAACGAGTGGGAAGGGGAAGTTAAAAATATCGAATTCTCAACTGCACTTCTAGGCTAGGAGTTCTACTTCGGCATAGATTTCTAGAGGGCTTTTGGCTAATCTGTAGCCACCAAAGCAGGCGCCACCAATTCCGCAAATAACTATGAAGTCCTGGAAGCTATAGGCCTAGAAAGCGATAACTCCGAGAATTACTTAAATTCAGCACATCGCCTGACCGATGTCTAGATTCCTAGATAAGGTCATAAAAATATTTCCATCTTTCGAAGAGTTCGGACTCAGCAAGACATACCTAGAACAGCACATGATCACCCTCATTGAGGATAAACTGCCTTAGAGTTTAGAAGCGTGACTGGGAAACCAGCGAACCGACAAAAATGCACACCCACTGCCATATACCGAACGTCTACTTAGCCGATTGTAAGACACCCATTATATCTTCACAATCGATCTAAAAGACGCTTTTCGGCAGACCCCCTAAAGAGTGTGTAACGGGAAAAAACAGCACTCACTATACCAGGGAGACCGCTATACCAATTTACGGTAATGCCATTCGCCTTATGTAACGCAGCATCGCGCATGTGCAGGCTGATGGACAAGATCATACCAGATTGCCTCCGTGAAAATGTTTTCGTTTAGCTTGACGACTTATTAGTCTGCTCGCCCGACTTCAATCATCACCTAATGTACCTAGCCATGAAGAGGGCTAATCTAACCATTAACGCCAATAAGAGCAGATTCTGTTATGGAGAAGTAAAATACCTTGGATTTATAGTAGGAAACGAAAGGTTGAAAACGGACCTCGCTAAGGTAAAAGCTATGACCAGTTTTGTTGTACCCAAAACTCCTAAACAATATCAACGTATCGTCGTTTCATCTACAATTATGCGACGATCGCGGTACCACTTCATGATTGTCTCACCAAAGGTCGAGCGAAAAGCTTTTCATTGTCAGATAAAGCCCAAGAAGCGTTCTACTAGCTAAAAAGGTGCCCCTTCACCGCACCAGTCCTAGTCACGCCTGATTTCAAGAAACACTTCTATGTCGAATGCGATGCGTCGAAAGAGGGAGTAGATGGAGTGCTATTCCAGAAAGATAATGACGAAAATGAAAGGTACTGAAAAACTGCTGATTTTCTATTCCACAGGGATTGTGGGAGAATGGTATATCGAACAGCGAATGCATTCACGGGCAAGCTTCTTAATGGATAAACTAATTCTTTGCGTTTCACATAAACCCATATTTCGTATAGCTCTTTCAATGCAATATTTAGTACATACTTTGCTCTTCTCGTCATTACCAATTGTTGTCCCGGGTTTTTAAACATATATACGGGTGAACGTTATAAAAGATGATATTATTTTTATTTTATTTGTTAATTACGTTTGACACATTAAAAAGATAAACGGATTCTCTCTTCAAAATAGAAAAATTAGAAACAGCAAAAATAACTAAAATACAAGCTTCTAAGTTCAAGCGAAATAGAAAACGAAGAAAGAAATAAAAGAATAGAAGAATAGAGTAATCATACAAAATTATCAAACTAGTTCAGAAGTTTGAGACGAAACGGAGCAAGAAAAAATACGAAGTTCACAAGGCAAACAAATCGGACTACGTTCAACCCTCCCCTCAAGAGATCTTTCAAAAATCAATCTGAAAATCCTACGATTGTAAAACTTTTCCTAGAAAGCCACAGAAAAACCGTATAACATTACAGAAATTTACAACTAAGACAATTATGAACATAAAGCAATATTTGATTCAAACATTTAAAAATGTATACAAACCCAGCAGTTATGTTAACTTTATTTCCCAACCTTATAACATTTGATTTTGCGCTGTCACGTTAGTTACAAGTACGATCATGAAAAATACTTTGATTAAAGAGTCAAAGAAAATATGTTAAATTCTTTTTTAAGATAAAGGGATTTGTGAATTTTGCGTTAAATTGAATAATCGTAGCTAGTGTGTGATAATGATGTTGAACCAATATTAGCAGAACCTCCGCAAATTGTTATACATGCATCACAACAACAGCAACGCGAGCTGCAAAGAGTTTCATAAAAAAAAATTTTCGACGTTAACGCATCAAGTATCGGCTAAATTAGATTTTTTTATAGAAACCATACATGTTAAGAAAGAAAAAAATCGGTGAAAGTGGGGCTTTGTATAGATTGTTTGATCGAAGAGACGAAAAGTCTGCAGCAGAAATATTGATAATGCTGGCGAGAGTATAATAGGAATACAAGAACTTAATAGTTCACGTGGTGTTTATCCTTGGCAAACATTTAAACCCAACTGCAACGAATTACAGTACATTTGTGGCATTATCAGTGAAAAAATTAAGAGACGCTTAGAAATTTTAAACAAGAATCGCGAATCCGTGGAAAGAGATGAAAAGCCAAATGAATGGTGCGCTTATCGTATTGAATTGTCAACGTCACAACGTATAGAAAAGTGTTCAAAGTCTGCTGAATTGGTTAAACAAAGGCTACAAGAAACACAAACATTTATGTAACGTTGTTTGAACTTCAAGTTGTTGACATACATATTGATGATTTTTTTTTTTAGATGTTCTCTTGTTTCAATGCTTGGTGTAGGTGTTATTCCTGATTCTAGAATTATATTCTCTTTTTTTGGCCACTATTTATTTATTTATTAATTTAATTACTCAAATTCCGCCACAGAACAAGTCATTAGCCGCATCAAAGCTACAAATAGCTTCAAATGTAATATAAAGGAGGAAAATGACTAAAACTAAACATAAGATCGACGTGCAACATACAACAAAATTCATCTAAGCATAAAACGTGTTGAGATCTTACTATGGCTATGACTACCAATAAGTTCTTATAACGTCGGTGAATAATGAGTCTCACTCAGCATTTCAAGCCTTTTTTCTGGAGTAGGCAATTCAATGAGCTTTTTAAACCTCGAAAAACAAACATCAAGTAGTCCCGTTGAACAGACTCCAAGAAATCAATATGGCACCTATAAGTAGGAATGTTGGTCTAACTAAAAAGGTGTACAAGCACTACATAACGTATGGGTCTTTTAATTCTTGGGAACATCTTTTTATAAACCCTAAAGGGATCTAACTTTATTAACTGACACTTCAATATGACTATCAAACTTGGGTTTTGAACCGAAAACAACTCCTAAGACAACAAAGCAACTACAATCATTTTGCAGGATGTGATTGTCAATATGATAGGAAGGCATCCTTATACACCATGTAAAATCCATTTTCTTACATTTGTTTGAATTCAGCAACATACCATAGGTTACTCTGCATGAGTACAGCTTCTAAGGATCAGACTGAAGAAGTTTACTGCGATATACTGAGTCAAAGGAGAGGGACAGTTTAACGTCGTCTGCGGACATTAAACTGAATGCACTCGGGAAGGCCATTCACATATAATATAAATAAAAGTGAGCTAAGATGACTTCCCTGAGGAACACCAGAAGCGACGCTAGTTACTCGCATAATTTGATGTGATTGATAGAGATTGTTGCGATAGGATGCCAGCTACCGTCGTAGCTACTTTAGTGTTATTGGAGTTGTTTCCTAACGGTAATCAAGTGTAGTGCGGAGGTAGTATAAGGATATTATTTTTGTTGATTTTTGTGCATCGAGTGAATCTTTGGTTCTTGGTTCTTTTTTTATGTTCTTGGTTTTTTTTTTCTTGGTTTGGTTCTTTTTTTATACTTTTTCTTAGGTCTAATGAACTCTACATTATTTAAAGTTATGCGTAGATTAACGATGTTTAATATCAACAAGAAATTCTAATGTAAACTATCAAATTAGGACGCAGTGTGTTTTCCTCTCAGTTTTCTTTTAATTTTTTTTTTGCATTAGTTTAATTTTTAATTAATTTGTATAGTTAAGTATGTAATTTTGAGTTTAATATATTTTTATTGGGCGTATGTGGTAATTTGCCATACATTATTTCGAAAATATTGTGTTTATAGATGATGGTGTGCATTGTGTGCGAACGTATAGTATGTTATCCATTAATCCCTTTCATTGCCAGGAAAACACGGCAATGTTGAATGCACTCAAGAAGATCATTGCCGTATAAAATAAGTAAAAACGGGCCAAGATGACTGCCCTGAGGGACGCGAGAAGAGATGTTAAATTCTCTGAATAAACAAGAATTCAGCACCACCTCTTGGACCGACCAGAGACATAGCTACTGAACCAGGTAAACATACTGTTCGAAAAACCAAGACGATGCAATTTATAGACTAACAACCTATGATCAACTCTGTGGAAAGCTTTGGCAAAATCCGTGAAAGTAAATTGATGCGTTCATGATTGGAGAATGGCTTGTAAACTGAATTACAAAAGTCCAAAACATTGATCTTCCTTTCAAAAAACCATGCTGACAGAACGATATAATTGACCCTAATTGATAAATATGGCTTGTATTCCATGTTTTAAATTTCTAATATCAGTCGGAAAACGTAGCGAGAGGTCATGCTGTTGTTTTATTGATTGTAATGAGTCTGCCGATAGTATGGCCGCTGACTGTTATTTTGCATTGCTGTGGCCTATTGTCCGCTGTATAGAAATCAAGCATAATATGTGAAACATGAGATTTAAGCAGTAAAATATTGGTTTTATTAAAATCATTCTGTTTATTGGAATAAGGTGGATTTGGCACGCTAGAGTAGTTCAACGTACCATTATGCCTGGTATCAAAAGAAATCCTAATTGCTGGCTGATGCGGATAATCCTGTAAACTAAAAGGTGGGCACCGATTTACAACAATCTATGCCATTAAAATTACCTTTGTATTGAAGTAAATTTGCGATCAAATAATTCATTAAAGAACATAATAGCTCTATCATATGTTGAAGTGTCAGAATTAGCCCTATAAAAGCAAATGACTTGTGATAAATTGAAGTCCCCTAACGCCATAAGTATATCAATAGGTGTAGACTTTTCGTCCACTTTACAAATCAGAGTAGCATGTTTCTTACAAGTAGAGATATCCGCACTTGGGGTAATATAGGAGCAAGTTACGTATAACTTGCTAAATTTGGCAACTCTGCGCGCGCGTTGTAGTCGCTCTTTAATTCTTTGCAAGAAATATATCTATTTCTTAGTGTATCTCTTGTTTATTTGCTTTATTCGAGTCCACAGTATAAAAATCTTTAAGAGAATAAAGTGTGTAATTTAATTTTTATGAAATAAATTAACATTTTACGTGATATTCAATTTAGTTTTGTACAGTCAATAAATAGAGCTCTTGGTAAAAGTCTCTCTTTTTTCTGTTAATCTGTGTTTACCGTTTGTTTTGCTTTTGGTCTATATTTAAAGTGTCAACGAAAGTGAGAAGCTTGGTTTAATTTGCTGACAATGTTTGTGTCATGGAAGCTTTTAGTTTTTTTCTTTTGTTCTTCCAAATCTCGTTCTGTCGTGTTTCACTGGCACCATATCGTGTGAAAACAGGGCCAGAATTGGAACGATTCATCGTGCTAGCTCTGCGCACGTTTTTCCCATGCAAAGTATGCTGGTATCAATGACCGTGCTGTACATCCAGTCTTGGATCCCTTTTAAGGATTACGATGGTCATGTCCTCACTGTAGGAAGCGGGACATTGATTTCTATAAACTTTTCATGGAGACGAGAAATAGTCTCTCAGTTTTGAGCAAAAATTTTGGGTGCTTGTGTGATAAATTTGAAAAAATTAAGAATTCAATGAGTGTCGTTATATTGAGCACTCATCTTCTTCCCCAGCTGGTAAAGTTACAGTTCGTAGCGTGGCGTGTGGGACATCACCTCCGAGCTCTCCCAAGTCTTATTCGTTGATTCAAGTTAGCACATCCACAATGTTTACAATGAACTTTAGCGTTTCTGCTATTCGATTGATCGCGTCGATCGATAGCAAAAAATTACAAATAAGCCGGGGTTTTAGCTATGCTTAAGTGAAGGGTATCTCCTCCTAGTAGCATCACTCATTCTACTCAAGCGTGATCGCCTAAAACTAATAAAGAAAATAATAAGTCCACCTCTTCCCTCGGTTGCTTGCGTGTGAACAATGGTAAACATTCTGGGCAGGTCTGCTGGTACAAGTGTGGTTACCGCTTCTATATATTCTGCCAAACTCAAATATCCCCACCTGTGGTCCCTTCCGTTCCTAGAAGAGATGACATTTACTTAACGGTAGTTCCAGAAAGGCAATATTTGTCTCAAAACTGGCACCTGATACATCCGTGGATAACATAAATAGTTATCTGGCGGCGAAAGTCCACGCAGTCAATGTAAAGCGTGTTAGTATTTTCAAATTGGCTCCTTCTCAATATAGAGCAATATCGTCTTTTAAAATGCTAGTTCCGACGGAAAACGTGGATATTTTATAACATAAACCATTGTGGCCAGTTGGATCCCTAATTAAGGAATTTATCCTTTAGTACCCCTTTGCGCTTCAAAAAGCTAAATGTTTCTTCAGGCTCATTATATCTCATTTACCAAAAGGTTCGGGACCTAAACTCGAAAATTCGTTCTACTTTCCTTAACGCAGTGAATACGGAGTTTTCCTGTTTGGCCTTCACTGAAACTTGGTTAAAACCATTCGTCGGAACTTTTCCATAATTCGTTTCAGATTTTCAGAAATGATCGACTGTATCGCAATGGTGGCGGTGTTTTAATTGTCATATCTGCGGCAGTCCCGTCCTATTCAATTGAATTTCCGACAACTGCCGACGTTGAATTTATCACCGTTCGAGTGAAATTTCCTAATAAATAGTTATATGTAATCTGTATATTCCCCCAATTTCGGATATCTCCATATATAAGAAACAGGTCGCCCTCATTTGTGAAGTGGCTAAGCAATCTAAACCTACTGATTTTGTCATTGTGTTGGGTGATTACAATTTGCCTTAAGTCACTTGGTGTTACAGTGATAGTTCTGCTTGTTTGATTCCTACTTAAACATCTGAGAGAGCTATTGTGTTCATTAATGAATTATTTGATCATAATTTGATAATAATTTGATTCAATATAACCGTACCCCTAATTGCAATGGTAAACTGCTTGATCGTTGCTTTGCCAATTTTCTTAATATTAGTGTTAATCCTTGTCTACCGTTTAGTTTACCTGAGGATCCTTATCATCCTGCAATGTGTATTTTCTTTCATTACAAGCATGATGGTTCGTTG
>KK500066.1:4474-15012 GCA_000688715.1 Glossina pallidipes
ATAACAACAAACGTTAACAATACGGTCGACGACACACCCAGCCAAATGCCGAATGCAAATAAATGACTCGCTCATAAGTATGTTTACCAACCATTCAAACGGTTACTACATAATTATCATACATACACATACACACACACACACACACACACACACACAAACAGAGAGAGAAAAAGCGATTGTTAGTTGCAGCGTATCTGACGGATAAAAAATTGAAATATCTATTGAGACTAAAGTTTTCCTTTTTTTTTTTTTTTTAATCAACAAAATTTTTGTTTATTTTCATATATATTTTTTAATAAATTTTAATTTTTTTTTTTTTTTATTATTATAGTCAACTAAAGTGATTGTTGTTGATGTTGCTGGTATTGCAACTCCTTTTGTCTTCAATATTAGAAAATTTTCGTTATTATATCAACCCATCAAATAAAGGGAAATATTAAAATTATCCTTTCACTTGTAACGAACGCATGGATTATTTTTTAAAGTAAAGTAAAGCGCAAGCCTAATTTGACCTTAGTTTTACCAGCGGAACTCTTCTTAGCGAAGCCATAAAGCGTCGACTGTAAGGAATGCCGTCTTTCGCCTAATTTCGTCTAAACAAAGAACACAGGCAGACGTGCATAGGGAAGCGGAGAAGAGGAGAGAAAGAGAGAGAGACAAAGGGAAAGAGAAAGAGAAAGAGAAAGAAAAAGGTAGTGATAGAGAGAGATTGGTAAAAATAAAAATCGAGATAGTGGGATGAAAATAGATGGTGACTTGCGGCGATGTGACAGAGATAGAATCAGTGAAAAAGAGTGCGGAGGGTGGAAGAGAAGGCAAGAGAGAGAGAGAGAGAGAAAGAGAGAGAGAGGGAGGAAGAGAAAGAGAGAGGGAGGGAGAAAGAGAGAGAGAGGGAGAAAGAGAGAGAGGGAGGGAGAAAGAGAGGGAGGGAGGAAGGGAGAGAGAGAGAGAGAGAGAGAGAGAGAGAGAGAGAGAGATAAAGTCACACCTTCTTTTTTCTTTTTAATGTGATCTGTTGCTCCGCGGATATAATCTATACGTGTAACACGCGATGGTGGTGGTCAGAAAGATAGGAAGTGGTCGTAGCCAAATGGGTGCTTACCCAAAGCAGTAAGTATTATGTCTTTATGGTTTCTTGCCATAGCCTTTCCAATTATATGTTTTATTATACATTATATATATAAGTAACGAGGAAAAAAAAATGCTTTTGGTTGCCCCCGTTATTTCATAATTCTTTCCAGGTGATGTTCGAAATTCATAAATCTTGACCATGGATTCTATGGAAATTCGAAATATTTCTCCCTGAGATATTTTGTTTTTTTAAATTTTTCCTCTCCAGAACCTT
Source organism: Glossina pallidipes (assembly GCA_000688715.1). NCBI lineage: Eukaryota > Metazoa > Arthropoda > Insecta > Diptera > Glossinidae > Glossina > Glossina pallidipes. Next base: position 5,823 of record KK500066.1, read on the forward strand.
CTTTAACCGGACCAATGGTTTCCCATATAACTAAATCATAATGTCTGTGAATAGGTTTTCATTTTGCATAATAACCTAAAAAAGGTGCTGCCATGTGCATGAATTATATGACAAAATATGAAATGTATATATGAGCCAAATATGATACGCTATACGACATGAAAGATATCTTCAGTTCATCTTGCAATTAAAATTCTGATTACAAGATGATGATAAGTAATAAAAAATTCGGCGCAATTCGAATATATTTTTATTTTATATCTTTTTTTCTGTTTTTTTTTTTTTTTTATGTTGCCAAGGTGTCTTATATATTGACACCACAACCGACATGACTGCGCCACCAACACCATTACATTTCTAAACTGTGTTATGATATGATCATTAGTGTATATTGCCCCATAGAGTCTTTAACCGCCGCCACCATTACACAGATTGTCACCCAGCGACTCTCTGGCGAAATGACATAAAATGAATTTATTGTCGAAATTATTATAAATTCATTAATATTCCGCATAAAAAATAAGTTGAAAACCTAAATGTTTATATAATTCGTGGATATAAATATAAATGAATACTTTATTGCCACCAATGTTTTTTTTCTGTTTTCTCGCCTCTCCATCTCTTTCTGTTTTTCTCTTCCCCACGGTTTTTATACGCGATTGCTATGACAAACTACTACCACAGCATGCATAAATTATGCCTTCAAGCCCAAATAAAACCCAACAAACTAAAAATTGTGCACCATAAACGCTAGCACGAGAGGGTGGACTCGTCAGAGACGCTATAAACAATATATTTAACATTTTGGTAAATTTATATTTCGGTGAATAACTTACATGATTTACAAGCATCGAAAGATATGCTTATTCCCCTTCGCCTTTAAAAACTTGCAGCAAAAGCGTTATTTTGTTTGCATTTCGAAAATGCCTTTTAGGTTATTGAAGAATTGTTTGGTAAAAGCTTAAGAAAATAAAACATTAAAAAAAAATATATATTTCCGTCCCATCTCTCCACCCATCAGCGAGGAAACCAACATTAAAACTCTTGCAAAAATCCGCCCTGAATCCTTAAGAAGAGTTCCTAACCCACTTACAATTGCAGACAAGGTCTTACGGTTACGACTTTTACTTCCTCTAAATAATCAATCAAATCCAACCAGATTAATCTATTGTGTATGGCTCAATAAACCTATTGCGGGGGATGTTGGGGCCTACAATTCGCTTTAGGAATGATGAAAACCACAGCCACAACGATATTCGCCGAAGGACCGTACCCAGCAGTCAGGACTTGCTATCACAGCTAAAAGATTCCATTCCTAAGAAATTTCTCTATGTAGAGTCAGATAACAAGTGGGCTCCCGACCACCGTGGAGCTTAAATTTAGTGTGTACAGCTTCCAGCTTTGCTTTACACGACATAGTCACTCTTGTCTTTGGACGAACGATATAATCCCGGCTAACCAAAAGCGGACTACCCTTCTTCCAGATATATTCGCATCGGGCGCTACATATGACATGGCCTGCTCCATACATTCGACTATTGCTATATCAGTGCACTTTGCGTAACCAGTTACAATAAAATAACAGCACAGCATGGCAATAGTCTACGAGGAAAGAAGTGCCCAAAGCAAAGCTTCTTCCAGTGTATCCTGAAGCTATCTGTCAGCAAACTTGTAGCCAAGTTATAGATAGCCCAAGACTTAAACTCTTCTTCGTCGGTCAAAACTCCGTTACCAGGGTTCACCATGAGGGGGTGAGAGTTTCGGTAGATCTATGCTGCCTCAAAAACATAGCTTATCCCTCAAGAACAAAATAGTTTTGGTTTAATGAAGCGATGCCAAGTTGTGCCTAAATTGCAAAATTGACAAACGTTTTCGCTGAGCAGCAAAAGTCATAAGACAAGCACAAGAATTTCTTTTTTGTTTCATAATAAAATTCCTCTTTGGAGAGTTGGATTGTGACTGTTGCTGTGGCGTAACAAATGTGAAGATGAATCACAAAAACTCTGACAAAAAAAACTTAGTCACAACCACAAGTCACAAACAGGGTCGGAAACACTGACGACTAGTCACGCGCCACAATGTCAGCATACCACTACACATCTAAAAAACACGGTTTAGAACGCCTTTGGAGCCTACAACATTGGGCGAAAGCAATGAATTAAATGGCATTGAAACCAGTAGGAAAGTTTCGACACACAGTGTCATGCTACAATCTGCTTATATAGATAACTGAGAGGATTTTTAAAGTCTAAAATAAATGACGAAAGTAATAAAAGAAATAGTTTTGAGACCAATAACCTTTGAGTGTCGGCGTAATGTAGGCTGCGTTGTGTTGATATACATGGGTATCCGGGGCAAGTTTTCAACTGAGATAAAAGAGATTTCTCAACCAATTAAGTCTATTAACAAAATTATATATCTTTTCCAGCGTTCCCAGCCAGCCGTCCTGCAATAACCAGCACACCACACAACACATTACTCCAATTTGTCGCTTTTTAACCGTACTACGCCCCTTTGGAAAACCCCGTATCCGTCCCACCGTAACTGATCTCTTCATTTTCAAGTCGATCGTTCACAAACACTACTCCCTTTCTCCAAATCTCTCTCCCTATAAAACTTCCTGTTCACCTGCGTGCCCTCGTATAAGCGGGATATTCCATGAGTGGCAGTTCATAGGAAAAAAAAAAAAATAAAACAGTTATGACACAATATGTCGCATTAAAGTCTATTTGATACCTTCCCTCCCATAATGATGTAGAAATGGAAAAATGCAGTCAACCAATCTCCAAATCCAAATCTTTAACGTTAAGTATCTTAAGTAAAGGTACTATAGTCTCATGTGGCTCTTACTACATGTATTTTTTAATCGGTTTTTTTTTTTTTTTGTTAATAAACTATGAAATTGTGGAGAATTGTGCAGTAAATGTAGAGAGCTACGGAAACAGTTAAATTTTCATTGATATGTAATACAAGCACAGCTGGACGTTTTTATTATTATCTTTAAAATTTTGGCAGATTATAAAAAGCGTCCGCTGGGTTATACATATATATATATATACAAATAGTTTTTTTTTTTTTTTTTTTTTAATATTTTGTCTCCGATAGCGAAAAATGCAAAAAAAAAAACCATCAGACAGTAAACAAGAGACGCGCGGCCTTTGCCCAGCATATTATATTGCATGTACATCTGCATTTGTGGTTTTTTTTTTTTTTTTAATGTTGTTGCTATTGTAGCAGTGTTGCTGGTGCCTTCGACAGAGTTACATTGCATTTCAATTATGTTAATGAAATAAATACTCAAAAAGTGCCAAAACTGTTTTCGTAATAAAGTTGATAAGTTTTTGCCCTAACATTATTTAATTCAATTATAATTATTTTTTATATTTGCATAAATGATTATAAAATTATTTGATGCCATAGTAAGATTAAAAATAAAAATTTCTGGACAAATTTTCCACAAGCTATAGTGTCTTGAATCACAAAGGATTGTTTTAACCTTTGACGCCTTTAAGAGATGAGACTGAACTGAATCTAAGCCCAAAATTTTTTTTCGTTTGGTAACAAAAAAAAAAAAAAAAAAAAATCCAAACTTTTCTATATATATGCTCGCTGATTGTTGATTTAAAAATTTTCCGCCTTTAATAGCCGGTGATGACTTGTTGTACTTACGTTCTAATCTCTGGCACCATCTAACACAGAAAGACAAAAATTTTGTGGAAATACCATTCTTTTCAAAACTCATTACACGTATGAATAGGGAAAATATCTCTGCATTTATCCAAATATTCACATACACATACAAATAACTAAACAACCAACTGTTGTTAGGGAAATGTTTATGTTCTGTCTGCTGATGATACTCTGATACATGCTATATGTCCCTGTTGTGTCGGTGCTTGTAAATAGTTTGGCTCCACTCGCGGCACACATGTTTTAATTATACCAACCTATGAGGCATACTTGATTTGCCGAGCGTTTGTAACGTAAATAGAAATATGTCTTGGAAATCACATAATGGCGATTCGTTATGGGAAATGGGAAATATAAATACAAATCTTTGCCTAGGCATTCTCGAGGCACGATCCATGAGCCGCATTTACCGACAGTCCATTTTTCGTTGCGAACCTTAAGTTAAAATTAAAAATTTGTTGCCAATAAAAGCCAATAAAAGTGATCAAAGACCTGCCCACAATTACCGTTAGAAAAGAATCATGTCTATATATAGGGTTCAGTATGAAAAATTGGTCAACATATTTTTCGAACAACAAAAAATATCGTTATTCATATATAACTATAATAGGATAAGTAAGCAGTGTTTTTAGATTAGACAATCACCTGCAAAGTGCTGTCAAATCATACCAAGCATAATATGAAATGTCTACTACTACGATATAAAATCGTTCTATTCAGTGAATGTGCTTTTCCTTTGTATTGAAACTAAAGACCACATACAAACGATAAGGGGGTATTCAGGAGTTCGCTTTAAACCGAACATAAATTCTTTCTTGTTTTATTTTTATTTATTTATTTTTTTTTTTTCAATTTTTGTCGTAGAAGAAGAGTTGCACTGCGATGGTAAACTGTTTAAATATTAGGCGGCTTCTACTCTTCTCTTCAAATCATTTAAGCAGCGCTGGAAAATTCAAAAGAAAAAGGCTGAAGAAGACAATAAACCGGGTAATGGTCTGTGATAATATTCGTTGACGACGACATCAAGTCATAAACATGATCTTTGTTCGACGATATAAAAACTATGGAACGCATGTTGAATACACGATAATGCCGCCGTTGTCGTCTTAATAACATGAATAGCGACAGCGACAACGTCAGCGATAGAGTATTAAACAAATATGCAAAGAATATGTTTATATAAAATTTGTTACACTAGGAAGTGTAAGGTATGGCGACATACGCAAGCATACGGATACATATTTACTTTACTAAGCAGACAGCAAAAAAGATACTTAGTAAGAAGAATAAAGAATAAAAGAAAAAAAAAAAAAAAAAAAAAAACAAAGAGAGAAAAAGTGGTATAAAGATTGAACGGACCGAATGCAATTCAAATTAAATAATACAGAGATTGCTGTCAACTGCAACGATTGTTGTGTTAGTCGTTCAAGTGTTTAAGATCACATGTGTGGCATGTTAAGTGTTGATACTTTGCTGACAGTACGTGACACTAAAGTGACACATTAATTTTGCAATTTAAAGCTTACAAACCCAAATGCACACAAAGCATACATACATACATACATACATACATATATAGATACATATAGGATTTTACAAACTTATGCAAACTAATTAAACGGCATATTTATTAAAGGACAGTCAGTTTAAAGCAATATTTGTTAATTAAGTTTTAAGTGAAAATTGTTATAACAAACGCAGATATATCCTCATCGCTGCAGCTACTCTACTTGAGCATGTTTAATGCAAATCATTATTCGAACATGCATGCATACATACATATATATATATATATACATACATATATATATACATAGATACATATGCATACGTATATACCTATACATACATACATATATACAAACATACATACATATATACACACATACATATCGATATAAATTTCACATTACAATTCAAAGCACACTACAATAGCAATAACAATAGCAAAACTTAAGCAAAATGTTAAAAGCTTACTTACTGCTTGTGAATATTTGATCGGTATTTGAAAGGCGTTGTCATAAATTATTATTAACTAATGAGCCGTAGCGTTGAAGTCCATATTGCATATATTCATAACACTTTAGCAAATTTTCAAATTAACTAAATGTATTATGCATTTTTGGTTTGGTCTTCGATTTCCTTTGTAATAAAGATAAGCATTAAGAAATGCAATAAAATGATTGTCAGCGATTATGAAACTTGTGGTAGAACGTTTATTTTATCAAAAGTGGTATTGGTGGTGGCACTGTATTGTATTGTATTATTATATAGTGGGCAATCCTTACCGCGATCTAAAAAGATCGATTTTCTTGGCCCATGTCCAGTATACTCCTGGTTTGGGATTCCTGTGAATCCGTCCAACTTCTTGGGTCGCAAGCGCCATATGATGGTTATGAAGTGTTCGCCAAACACCTAGTGTCTGATTTTGTGGATGGGTGCGCATTCGCACAAGACACGGTGGCACGTTTTCCTCGTTTCCTCACAGAATCTGCATAAATCAGTATACGAGATACTTATGCTGAAGCAGTTATGATCCTTAGAGAAGCCCCTTAAGAGATGTATACCCCTCGTTCGGAGTTCCAATTGTTTATCTACTATGCCGGAATATTTAATAAACCTTTTTTGGCTTGTCGTTATCAAGTACTCAGCTTCCAAAGACTTGCTGATATTGTCTGCCCCCATTGCGATACCAGCCTCTTCATACCGTTCCTTGGCACGCCACGGCAAGTGCTTCAGACCCATCTGGGAAAATGTCGGTTCTTCAGTCAGTTGCATTCGATGCCTGAGCGTCCAGATACCTGTACTGGGCGCACCTCACTGTGTTTCTCTAACTCATTCAGGCTCTCCAATACAAGCTTAGAGATTATTATTTACCCCTTCAAAGTCTTCAGGGCGGAATAAGTATCAGAATGAAAACAGATTACCTGCCTTCGGTACTGCGTTCGTAGGCTTTCTGACGCTCATGCAGACAATGCATAGCCTTCTCCTTGAAATATTGAGGGGGCATGGGCTTTGGTGTGGTTCCTCGAGGCCCAGCCTATACCATTCTGCTTTTAACCGTTATTTTATTAGAACGCATTTAATTTGCTTTTGTACAGAAATTTACAATTTTTACAAACCCCTGGAAAAGACGTTTACCAAGCGTAGAAAGTAATCCCGATGAAAGAATGGAGAAAATATATCACTAATGTGTGATTAATTGATAGAAGCATCTCTTCTTCCTATGTTTCTGATAGAATATGAATTCTGTGTCGAAACGACCAGTGCATTTTTTTGGCTCCGGCTATCCACGTAAGCGTCCATTATTCGGATATCGTTATAAGAATGGAAGATCTGTTGGAAGAATCGTCTATTAAACCATTATTCATTGGAAAGTCTAGTGCTTGGTGAAATACATCGTGGAAACTAGCATGTCAGAGTTCAGTGCAGATAATTTTTTGCTTGAGGAGTTGGAGATCATCGGAACATCATCAGCTTTGTTAAATGACTGTTCATTCAGGGGATGGCCCTATAAGTGTATCAAAGGCCTTGGCCAGAAAGAAGTGGAAAGAAAAACACCTATTGTTGGTAGTACTCCTTAGTGATGAGTTTATTTGGATATATTATACTCAGCTAATAGACAATGTTAGTGGTTTGTTCAGTCTGCTCCACGATTTTTTCACTTCAGATATCGCATTTAATATTCATGCATTATCGTTCGTGATCGATTGGAACAGTAAAGCCTTCCGTATTTGGTTTCATTGGTTTAGCTTTTACCTATTCAAAGCCTATTGAAAGTATAGCTTATGCTTTTGCGTCAAACTGAAGCAAGCACTTCCATAAGCGCAGTTTTATTTGGCATTATCCACTGCTCGTTACGCTTACTCGTGGAAAACAGTAAGAACTTATTCAATGTCCTAATATATGCAGAGTTGCAATTTTCACAACTGCGCTGTTAAATGCAGCAAAGGGTAAAGTCAAACTATTTCGCAAACATCGGTGTTGGTGCTAAGGGTTAAATGAATCAAGAGAGGTGTTTACACATAACTAACTTAACTTTTCATAATAAGCAGCAGAGACATAAAATGGGAAAGATAAACTGAGATAAATAAGTTTTATGTAAAGAATATTTTTATGCAAATTTTTTTTTGCCTCAGTATCTGATCTGATTGACTGCCGTTAGCCGTGCGGCTAGTCGTGGTAAAAACATAGTTAAGCCGGTGTTTAAAAATTACGATTTCAAAAGAATTCTTCTTTAACTACTTAGTATGAGTTTCACGATATTTCGAATTAACCAGGAAAAAGAACACTTCTTGTCTTGGGACTTTTTCAAAGTTCAAAAAATTAACTTTGTTTACGATTATCTGGGATTACTTATACTAGCACGTAAAGCTTAAAGGGGGTGCATTCAGATAAAGAAATCACAATTTGAGAAATTCGCTTACAGAGAAAGAAGAAGATAATCTCTTAGGTAAACTAGCTTAGGTTAATGTCTACATTTATCATCTTTATAACAGTTATTGAGCCTTTTCTACGATCGCATAATTTGAAAATCAACTAAGGTTCTTTTAAGAACTGTTTGCCTTTTTATACCCTACACTGCATGTAGCACAAGTATGTATTATGCGGATGTGCAAAGCCCCTACAAGTACTTGAGATAAACTTACCTTTTATTGTATCCATTGATTCGGAATCGCTTACTGCATCGATCTAAGCTTGTCTGTCCATTTGTCCGTCTTGTTTTTTCGTGTTCAACTTACAGGTCGCAAAGTTTGAGATACTTTGACGAAATTTAGTATAACCACTTGTTTTTTTTGGGTCCCAAGGATGAGCGCTATTGAAATTGATTCGATTCGGATGACTTTTTCAACTACTTTGTGCATAACACGTTATTTTGGAAAAGTCATTATGTGAATAACTATACTAAGCGAAGTAGTGTAGGGCATTTAATGGTGGGCTATATAGTGTTTTTATTTGTTTCGGTTTACGTATAAGAATATGGGAATGTCATTACTACTACTACTACTACCACTACTACTACTACTACTACTCCTACTACTACTACTACTACTACTACTACTACTACTACTACTACTACTACTACTACTACTACTACTACTACCACTACTACTACTACTACTACTACTACTACTACTACTACTACCACTACTACTACTACTACTACTATTACTATTACTACTACGACAAAAAGGTAACATTTTTCACAAAGTCATTATGTGAATAACTATACTAAGCGAAGTAGTGTAGGGTATTTAATGGTGGACTACATAGTGTTTTTATTTGTTTCGGTTTACGTATATGAATATGGGAATGTGATTACTATTACTAGTACTGCTACTACTACTACTACGACAAAAAGGTAACATTTTTACTAACATTCCTTAAGCCTTATCTTAGCGCCCGTTATGAAAGCATCGTTAACTTATGTGTGAATTTTTGGCGAAATAATTTCAATACTTTCGTTATCATCTATAATATATCTTCTATAAGGCAGAAA
>KK500066.1:119006-133186 GCA_000688715.1 Glossina pallidipes
CTATATATAAAGAAATAAAAAATCGATCAGAAAAATTTCGTTTTAAAATTTGTCCCTAAACTTAAATTATCGTTAGGCCAGCTTTGCTTGTATGGAGAAAGGTGGATTTGAATCCCCATCATAGGAAGTAAGTTCCTTTCGGGGCAATGGTTATAGCCATCCAAGGCCAGCCATCTTCCCCTCGAAAAACTTTCTAGCCTTCGCGGACTGCGCCAGGGACACAGCTTTACTTGATCAGCAGGAATAGAAAAATCGAGAAATTTGAAAGGCTTCGCCGACTTCGCAAGGGGTACGGCTTTACTTGATAAGTAGTAACAGAAGAATCGAAAAACTTGAAAGACTTCGCAGAACATCGCCAGGGATACAGCTTTACTTGATCAGCAGCAACAGAAGAATCGAGAAACTTTAAAGCCTTCGCAGACTTCACAAGGGATAGAATTTTACTTGACAAGCAGTAATAAACGAATCGAGAAACTATATAGCCTTCGCAGAACATCGCAAGGGATACATCTTTGCTTCACAAGTAGTAATAGAAGAATCGAGAAACTTGAAAGGCTTCGCAGAACATCGCCAGGGATACAGCTTTACTTGATCAACAGCAATAGAAGAATCGAGAAACTTGAAAGACTTCGCAGACTTCGCAAGGGATAGAATTTTACTTGACAAGCAGTAATAAACGAATCGAGAAACTATATAGCCTTCGCAGAACATCGCAAGGGATACATCTTTGCTTCACAAGTAGTAATAGAAGAATCGAGAAACTTGAAAGGCTTCGCAGACTTCGCAAGGGGTACGGCTTTACAAGATAAGCATTAATAGAAGACTCAATTTTATTTATACATCTATGGTCTGTTCATTCTTGTTCATGGGTTTTAGCTTTTACGACAAACCTTGCATAGCGTGTTATTAGTATCGAACATACGTATGCACTTTTCATATATTTTATATGATTCGACAGCGTTTCAAAACCAAATACTATGTTCGTGCATGGTTTCTTAACAGCTGTAGACGGCCTTAACAGCGAATGTAAGTGATTTTTAAAGTTGAGATGAAAATTTACTTAAGACAAAATTTAAGATTGAACTTTAGATTTTTAAGGCGAAAAAGCTCGACAGCTTCGAAAATATAATGTAAGAAAAACGGAGGACATATTTAGTGTTCGATTAAGTGTGGGCGGACTCGGGAAGAGACCAATTTAATTGATTTTTATGCTTTAGTTTAATTGAATTTATAGGAAATATAATAAAAACTAAATTTGTTTTTGCCCACAAACTGAAGGCAGAAGTAAGTCGAGATCAGACAGATAGACGCATAAATTATTTCTGACGTTGACTTGACAAAGAAAGATAGAAAAAAGTTAAGCGCCGTTTATTTTTCTAGGCACACTTTTTGGCACCGTATTCGAGATTTAGACGCAAGGACACATAGACAGACATTCTTAAATTCACTTCTTATATGTTTGACAAACGTAAATCCCGTCTTGCACATACATACGCACGAAGTTGCCACTGTTTTATATAAACAAAAGTAGCGTCACTAAACCAAAACCACTGTCACTGACGAACTAAAGGTCGGAATGTCATCAAATTTTAACACATTTTGTCTGAAGGTTGATGCTATCTAAAAATTATATAGATTCGTTAATAGTTTTGACATCTACACGTCATTCAACGAATTAATTAAGTGATGATATGAACATGCATTATATTATGTTAGTATATATGTTATTATATTTTTAGTTGTTATTTATTAATACCTATAGCATACATATGAATTTGTTATTTGAAATTACGATTACGATATCGTAACTTTGTTTTTGGCTACAAACTGCCTGTTATTTGTTTTCTTTTCAATTTAGAGAGTTTAGGTTGAAAAAAAGTTATCCATCCAAAGATTCAAACAAACATTTCAAGAATCTACAAAGCAACCATAGTGTGATTTCTTTAATTATTTATCTAATAGTGAGACAGATCAACCATCCAATTCATTCAGAATCATTTTCTGAAACGATTCAGCCACCTCTCGCCTTTGAACTTAGCTAATAAGCGATGTCTGTCTGTCAGTCCGATATATGTTCAAGTCGCAAATCGCAATTCTCGAGTTATTTCGATGAAATTTTGTACACAGACACTTTTTTGGCCCAACCCCGAACGCTAACGAAAATAGATTGAACAGAACCATGTTGACGATTGTTCTTGACATACAGCCCTTTTATGCAAAAGTGTTTCCATAATAACAAATTTTGCAATTTTTATTATTTTTCAAGGACTATCAATAGGAAACATGACCAAAGTAGGACGAGCGTATGGAATTACGGTATAAATCCACAATACTTAGCCCACGTAGCCCTTTCTATATAAGGAATCTCATGAAAAATAATCCTTTTCAAGGAAATAGGTTCTAATTTTTAGTATTTTATGGTGAAAATTGTTCTGGAATCTGGAATGGAAGCATTTAAGATATAAATTTTTTATATAGTAAGCTTAGATCCCGTAAGTTTATTTCTCGGAACCTTTCGTCCATAATGCCTCGCATTACAATTAAATTTTATATGACAAGAAGGTAAAATGCTTAGAATTTTATGATCAGAGTTGCCCGAGAGTAAGCACTTTAAACACAAATTTATTATACGTAGTTTGAACCCCATAGGTTCATATCTCGGAACACTTCCCCCATAAGGGGCTCTCATAGAAAATAGTCCTTTATATGACAATAGGACCTAATTTTTGGTATTTTTTTAATGAAAATGGTGGAGAGTAAGTTTTTATTCTCTATTAAGTTTTATTTCTCCCCAATTTCTTTTCTTAGGATCTTTTCTCCACAAAGGCTCCCAAAAGAATAAGGCTTTACCTGGCAACAGGGCCTAACTTTTAGTGGAAATTCCTCCAAACTGATCCTTTCAGATTCAAATTTACTCACTTCCGCCAAAAGAGGCTCTCATAAAAAATTAACCTTTATATGACAGGGGGTCAATAGGGTCTAATTTTAATTATTTTATCATCCAAATTGATCCAGGGTGAGCACGTGAGATATAAATTTTTTATAGTAAGTTCAGACTTTATTTTATGAAACCTTTCCCGTATGAAAGTTTTCAGCCAAAAAAAAAAGCCTTTAAATGGGAACAAGTTTGATGATGATGAAAATAGCTAAGGGAATTGTATTTTGGGAAGCAATGTCAGGTGCTCAAGAGTCGACCTTGCTCGTATGTAACATTACTATAACTCGTTTGTTATATACTTAAAGTAAAATTATTATAAATTAATTTAAAAAAAAAACCTAATGAAATTCGTACAATACACACACACACGCAAAGCAGAATAACAGCAAAAAGCGTGAACGTTGCTTTCAATAAATAGAAAGACAAGCAACAATGACAACAATAAGATATGATTTTTTTTTTCTCCTTTGTCGTTCTATGCATGTAAGATATTTTGTCTGTCTCTTTGCTTGTCACAGTTGGTGTTCTTGTTGTTTTCAAGTTTTCAAGCTTTCAGTTTTCTTTTATTATTGCTTTTCCTATTCAATTACAAGCGAACTCAGTAGCGGTTATAAATATGTTATAAAAATAGTAATATGACGTAAAAACGACAATAAACAAATGTACAAAGATATATATAGTTATATATATATATATATATATATAAAGAGAGAGAGATAGACCCACACGCACACACACAAACAAATATGCAGTCATACCGCATATACACATCATTCACTTACTATTAACTATCTTTAATTGCAATCATCAGCACCGGTAACGAAAACAGCGACACAAACGATAACAATAATAACAATAATAACAATCATAATAGTAACAAATATTAATTGTTTTAAAATAGGAAAACAAAAAAAAAAAAAAAAAACTTCAATTTTTTTTTTTTGTTTTTGTTTTTATAAAGTTAAGCTTACTTGTTGTCTATTTACGAGAAAAAGAAAAATAAAATGCAAAAAAAAATAAATAAATAATTTACGTTACAAATAAACAAAAATTTTCAAGTAAAAGCGAATATACGTCATAGTCACTCAAGCAACTCAGCTATTATGTGTAGTATGTGTATTATTAACTTTGCCCGGAAAGAATCAAAGCTAGGCAAACACTTTGACACACGCACACATATATCTATATATATTTTATATATTTTATATACATTTGAAATGTTAAAAAATCCTTTAATTATTTACAAGTTTTCGCTTAAAAGAATTTTTTTTCTTTTTTTGATCCTTTTATGAACAACTTTGGCACTCGAAAGCAAACTCTTACTCTTATGAAATTATGTATGTAACTGTGTAAAGCAAATGAATTTTACTTTATTTTACTAGCGTTATCTGTCCGTGCTCATCGTAGTGGACGAAATTCAGAAATTCAGACAAAGTTTTACTCTACTCTTAATTCGGAAAGTATTTCGCATTCTTAGTGCGTTAATCGACAATGAAAGCAGCAGTGGTGTTGTCGAGCCGGAACGCTCCGGAACGTCGTTCCGGTACTTCCTTTTTGAACAGAAACGCGTTCCGGAACTAAAAATGATTTCTGATAACGAGAATTTATAATAAACATTAGAAGACGGGCGAAAATTGGGATACAATCCAGTCCCCGAAAATATGAATATCTAGCAACTAATAGCTACCATTAGTCCTATTTAACTGACTTTTTAGCTTAACTTAAGAATTATACTTAAAAGATCTGCACTTATGGGATTATAATTTAGTCAAAACAGCTGCGTATATCAATTTTTTCGAAAGAAAAGTGTTGGTGAAGCTTAAGGAAGTTTTCAACTTAACTTGATTTAGCTATAAATAATTCTTTGCTTAAGTAAAATTAACGTTAAATTTTCAGATCAAAGTTGTACAAGGCTTTGCAATCGTTGTCCCAGAAAAAATAGAAATTGTTAGTGTGTTAAGGTCTAGATGAAAGAAGGGAAATAAACTATCGAGTGTGGGCGCCTCGTACTCCACACTGCTTGTGGTACAAAGATATATTAAGTTGTTGCGAAAACCCGGAGCAACCGTGCATAGAGCCACTTCTCATTATACCGATCGATTCAAAAAGCTTGTCCATCCGCCTGTCTGTACTGTTTTCTTGTATATGCAACACACAGAAGGACTTGAGATAAGACCCTCCTTTCTTATAGTGATCGATTTAGAATCATTCTCTGAATCGATCTAAGCCCAGACAGACAGGCTGTATTTTTTCCAGAAGAACTTGGGATTAAAGCACCTTTTGTTATGCCGATAGATTCAAAGGATAATTCTAAGCTGGTCTGTCCGTCCGTTTTCTCTCGTTCATCCTACAGACAGCAATTTTTGAGATATTTTGATGAAATGCGGTACGCTGATGTGTTTTAACCCAAGGCCGAAAATCTTTGAAAATAGGTTGGATCAGGCTATCTTTTCGAGTTCCTATTATAACGCTTCCCATATAACGCCACATTTTAAAAAGTGCGGAGTATAAGGTATTTATTAGTGGACTGTCGTCCCTTGTAACGCTTTTAAAAAAGAGATTAATTTACAGTTTGATCCTCGTATTCATTTTTCACAAATTTTTCACTAGAACTGACAAAATTAGAAGAAGGAAATTTAGCAAAATAAGTGTCGTCTGCTAGACAAGTTCTACAAATCGTAATTGCAAGTTTTATTGATACTCAAAAAGACAGACTGACAGATAGACAGACTGTCTACATACTAGTTTTATGGAATACATATAAACAGTATAGAAGGAACGGGCAACAAATGAAAATAAGAAAAAATTCAAAAGGTGGATATAAAAATTTATCAATTTTCAGTTGCGCCAAGCAAGATACACTTTTTGTCTCATTAATAATGCGATTGCTTCATCTTAAAGTCATCTTTTTAATGAAAACAAAATTTCCTATATAGAAAACATTTGTACAGAAATCTTCACAAGTGGTCTCTTAAAATGAAATGTATTTTATTTATCTCAAGCAATCCACACGTAAATAATAATTTCAGTTAAGGCACGAGCTTCATGTAAAATTATATATATATACATATGTATACATATGTATACATAAAAAAGAAAAAAAAAATTAAATTAATTTACCGAGAAACCTATACAGACATACACACGTGCACATGCACATACACACATATATATATGTATATATATATAGATATATATATATATGTATATCTATGAGTTAACCTGAATACAGAACGTATGTTGTTCCAAATTGTCTTTGAGGTTGTTTTTCGTTTTTCGGTTTTTTTTTTTCCTCCACTTATATACATCTGTCCACTTTGTCTGTCAACAGTTGACGGGTTTTGTGAAATCAGTAAAAAAAAATCCGAGAAGGACTTAACGTATATAGTATATGGAGTGTATGGTAATAAACGGTCTTTCTTCGTTTTTTTTTTTTTAATTTTTTTTTTTTCATTTTATTTTTGTTTTGTTTACAATTACCAGCAAAATATATCCAAATAAAAGTCAAACAAATAAAAATCCATTTATGTAAATAATTTCTGTGTTTCGTTTTCTTCAAATTAAATTAAATTTTCGTAGTTTTCGTTGCATTGTTGCCTTGTGCTATGCTATGCTTTGCTTTGCTTTGCTTTACTTTGCTGTCTGTCTGTCTATCTCATTCTCATTCGTTTCAATCGTTCGTTCGTTCGTTCGTTCTCATTTGAAACCTCATGAAACCTTTCCTAACTGAACTTAAGTGCATAAATAGTTTCAAAGAAAAATTAAACTTAATGATCCTTCATTAGTTGTAAAAAACTTTTATTCGTAGAAGAAAGAAAAACGTCCATAAACTAAATGCAGTCATACACAAACACGCGCAAAATATATAGGTACATACAAACATACATATAGACAGATACATAGATATATATAGAGATATATATGCATCTAGATACATATGTTCAGGCTTCTATTACACACACACTTATGCACCACGTGCACATATATATAACATTTCGTTAGTCGTTTTATTAAGAGAAGAGACAAAGGAAAAACTCAAAATGTTTGAATTAACATTAATTTTATTACTAAATGCTGTTGCTGTTGGTGTATGTGTGTGTGTGTGTATGTTTTTCTTGTTATTATTTTCCTTCGTTTCGCCTATTGAGGCGAAGATACATTTGATTGAAATTTTTAATGTTATCGAAATCGTATTCACTCGTAATGCTTAGAGACAATGGCAAACATTATTGGAGTTTGTAAAGTATGCACCATAACGGTATATATACATATATATAAATATGTATATATGTATGCATGTATATGCATGTATATGCATTTAAAAAGACCTCGAGAATTTTTTTTTCTTTTTTTTTTTTTTTTTCTGAAAATAACAACAGCCAGCAATCTTGGCTAAAGTCTGTCTTAATCTTTGCATTTTCTTAAAATTCTTATGCCATAAGAAAGATATTATTATGTATGTTAGATGTACAGAATTTCAACAATCATGTCAATAATTTGATCCAGTGGCATTTTCAAGTCATGCACATACGTTTGCATATAGGTTTGAAAGCTTGAGAATGATGTAAAAAAAAAAAAAAAACACATTCTTTTTTTTTTTGCAAATTGCCATAAGAACATTTCAATCACATACAAATGAAATCGTTTGGAACTGTTTTTCCATTTAAGACGCAAATAGAAAAATATAGTAATTCCTCTAACATCTTTGTAACATTCAGTCACTCAGTACACTATTCTATAGGTATTCATGCGATGACTTTTCAAAGATATGATAAGAGCTAATTCTATTTGACTCATTTCCGTTCGTCTGTCCGTACAGCCTAGAGTTACGGTTTGTGATTTACCCATGTCCGTCCGTCTGTCCGTACAGCCTAGAGTTACGGTTTGTGATTTACCTATGTCCGTCCGTCTGTCTGTACAACTTATAGTTACGGTTTGCAATTTACCCTTGTCCGTTTGTCTGTCTGTAGAATTGACAGTTATGGTTTGTAATTTACCCATGTCCGTCTGTCTGCAGAACATACCGTTACGATTTGTGGAGTTTATCTAAGCAAACGAAAGTTAGTTACTAATTTTATTTACTCCAGTGAAAATGTGAAATATATTCAAGGATCAGATGCTATCCTTACTCTCATTGGAGATATGTTATCCTTGCTGTTTCCTTCTTAGTTAAGTTAATAAACGGCCCTGTTCAGATAACCTTTAATGTTCCTAGTTGTTCTTCTACAAAATTTATTTTCATAAGAGTCAGTCAATGTAGATGCTATGCGTTCTTCAACCCCTTGCCCTTACAAAAATCTAAATGATATCTACAACCTAATCTGAATATTCGACTGCTTAAATTCTATCGAAGCTACTCTCTGTAATAGGCGAGCTCTATCTATGTCGGATTTACATTAACTGTCAATTGTTAAAGCTTCGTACAATTCATAAATAGAGGTAAATACTTTCACTATAATTCGTTGCTAAGCTCCTGCGCTTTTGAAACGGTTCAGGGGCTCAGTCGCTATTCGGTTCTATAGCGTAATTGGGAGAGAGGCCCTTTGCCAGATGCTTTTTTTTTAAACCCCTCATCCTCTGGTGTATTCATTTGGTAAAACTGTCTGCAACGCCCACAAAGAAGTTTCCGAGACCCCACAAAGTCTATATATTGCAAATCAGCATTAAATTCTAAGTCGATTTAATTATGTCCGTCTGTGTAATGTGTGTTCTAAACATTCTCCTGAGCGCAAAAATGAAACTATCAGCTTCAAAGTTTGCAGAAACATTAAAAGTTCTTCCACACAGATTGATATTGAGAATGGACCAAATCGGTTGAAGGACACGCCCGCAGGATCACGTAAACTGAGAACATCTCTGTTTTTCAAAAGAAATAAAAAATTGGTCTTTTGCTTATTGCCCATAGACTATGGCAGATAAATTTACAAAAATTTGAAGGCATATTCTATGAAGGCTGCTGTAGTATTTGTAGAAAAATGGAAGAAACTGGCCGCGCCTACCCAATATTAAAGCGTGTCAAAGTTCAATTGTTTTTTTCAATGCCTTCACATTGCGCAGAAACAAGCTACAAAGACCCAGTAAAGCATGCATCTACACACGCCCGTCGGTTTATCTGTCTCTCCGTCTCTCTGCGTAGCTTTGGAGTATTTGTGATAAACATTAGTGAAAAGGCAGATATCGCCTACAAATTTCCAAAAGAGCTTGGGATTGACCTAAATTTTTCAAACGACACGCCTACAACGCCGACATGCCTTTACGACGAAAACTTTTATTTCGAAAATAGAAAAAATCAGGCACACCCACTCGACACACAGTCCACCATTCAATATTTACACCACCCGATACGAGTTCATTTAGCAACTTTCTAAAATGGGACGTTGTATGGGAAGTGATCGAGAAAGTAGTTCGATATGAAACATTTTCAATAGCGTTTTTCCTTGGGTCCAAAAAAAGTCAGTGTACAAAATTTTATCAAAATATCTCAGAAATTGCGGTTCATAAGTTGAAGAAGAGAAAACAAGACGGTGAGATGGACAGCCGGACAGGAAAGTTTAAATCAATTCAGAGTGTGATTCCGAATCGATCGATATAATTGATCTCTAATTCTTTTGGATGTTGCATACATTCCCTTGTACCACAAGTGTGTAGGGTATAAAGAAAACATATGAAGTTTACTTGAAAGGTCTTTTTACTTACCTTATGAATTATAGCAAATTTCTAAACTATTTGTAAAACATGGAATTATGCAACAAGACTCCGAAGAAGTAACACAACATCTCACAAGACCGTAAGACGTCTATTCACGAATGCGTATGAATTTTAGATAGGACCAGCCTTCGTAAATAATATATCAAAATTTCATGGCAATGCAGGTTCAGTTCTGTTACTGACGTCACACTTCTAATGTTTTACAAAGACAAGACGTCTGTTTTTCATCCTACGAACTTATTGAGTCACGTGTTATGTAGTTTCAGCTTTACGTTGGATTTGAAATATTTCTTCAATAATTTGAAAACCTAATTAATGCAATGCAAGATTCGTTTGCCTTAATATGCAACCAATATATCGCTTTTTCTCCGTCTCCCTTTTTCGGAGGACTTTATAAAAAAAACTCTGCAGAGAGCAACAGCAATCCAGTCGAATACGATAAGACTTAAGCTACAAGGTCAATGCATGACAACTTCTTTGAAACTCCTCTAAGTTTTCCGGTCTATAAGAGATTTGCATGACCCGGATTTTTCTATAGATTAAGTCTGGTCGCTTAACTTTAATTCCGCGCTTTAATCGCTTCATTTATTAAGAGTGGAGAAGAGAGTCAATCGTGTAGCCAAGCTGACGAGGATCCCAATCTCACCAAATTCAAAGCATTACCTTACGTAACGTCAATTGCAGCGTTTGGTAACGTTGGTGCAGCTTCGTGCATCTTGGACCTGGATTTTTTTCGCTTTACGTTGCCAAGTTCTTCAAAAATGATTCGATTTTCATTCAACCCATTCATCGTCCCATATGAGGCGCCTTTGCCTTTGCTTGTCAATACTTCAAAATTATTGTTTTATCAATACTTACTTCCCCAGATTTTGTGGTAGATGAAAGATGCAATGGATCGGTCTTTTCAAATTTTTCGAAAAATTTCCTCGTCCTTATCAACAATTGGCCAACCGAAGCGTAGCGCATTCTTTGCATCGGGATATTTGTGTGCTGTGCGAATGATTTTGACAAGGCCTTATCAAGCCTATGAGGCATTACCACTATGTTATAAAATATAGCAAACGTCTTCAAAAGCCTTGTAAAGCATTATCGAGATCGTCTAATGAAGGAATGAATGAATTTTTTTATTCGATATATAAAAAAAAATTTTTTTTTTTTAATGTACTTCACCTTTGCCATGGGCTATAGTATTACTTGCTAAGATTACTATTACCAAAGTTACTCTAAAGTTACTGTAAAGTTAGCTATCTATTAGAAAGACATCGCAAGCTTCTTCCTGGCTTCAATATAACGCCGGCGATGCTTATATAAATTGAAAATTTTGAAATATTTTCATCAATATCACAATCAACGAGTATGTTCGTCTGTCAGTCCTCTTGTCTACAAAGCTGTTATCTGCAAAAAGTTTACGACAACTTGGAATGGAGGCCATGAGTTATGGGCATGTCCCTTAACTGATCTAGCTAACTCGTAAGATATGGGAGGGGTTCTATATTTTTGCTCACGAATAGTCCTAGGACGGTTATACCAAAAAGATTGCACCTAC
Organism: Glossina pallidipes; assembly: GCA_000688715.1. Classification (NCBI taxonomy): domain Eukaryota; kingdom Metazoa; phylum Arthropoda; class Insecta; order Diptera; family Glossinidae; genus Glossina; species Glossina pallidipes. The sequence continues at coordinate 130,199 of KK500066.1, forward strand.
TTGTCCCTTGTCGAAAGCAACCTGAATCTGCCGAAAGAGGATTCTGCCCCCAAGGGCATCTCACCACCCACCCTGCCTGTTGGTCTCCCTTCGGCCCAAGAAAGTTATTGGCGGATCCCGAAGTTGGGTCCGAAAAACCCTCTAAGCCTACTTTCCTCTTTTAAATAAAAGGAATCTTTTTATTTCAATTCACCGATTTCTGCAGATGTAGCGCTGGAATCGACTACAAGCAATTATTTCTTAGACTAATTCGAAAATTCAAACTTTTCCATTGTTTTACAAAACGAAAAGTGTAGTCGCCAAAAACAATCTTAACTTGTAAGCTAATGCTCGGAATATCATGAGCTTTTTTCGCACGGTTCGTTTGAAGTTTGTTGCTATCCAAAAATCATATGGATTCGTCGACATCAATATGTAATCCTACGAACTTATTGTACGATGGTTTTATTTATAGTTCATCGCTTTTTTTCTAACAACAAAGTCACTGCATGCACAATAGGGTCCGAATATTACATAAAATTAAAATAAAATCTAAAAATATTTCTACGCATAACCTGGAACCAACAGATATCGATGAATGTTGGAACGCTACGAAATGACATTTCCAGTTAGTTCATATGGTAACCATTTTCCCTCCTATCTATCACCTATAACCGTCTAGAAACACTTGATTCATCGACAGCTATGTTCTTCGAAAGCTCTTTCAGAGTCTGAGCTGGATTTTCGTCCAATAAATCTTTCATTTAGTTATCTTCGAACTTTTTTGGTCCCCCATTGGCCGTTGCTTGTCATTGACATGGAAGTCACTACTTTCAAACCATTGTGATCGAAACCGACAGTTGGAATATGATCGGGCAGCATCATCATAACTTTTTGAAAGTGTTTTTAAAGCGCTTCCAAATCAAACAACAACAAAAATGAACTTCGAAAATGCCATTTTAAGCGTTCCATGGTTAGCTGGCGTCTGTGTACACAGAATAGCCCAACAATACTAAACGGAAAATTGTTATTTTATGTAGACCGAAAGACCGAAATCATCGAATTTAACCGTCAAGCACATCGATGATCAAAATATATGCAAACAACTATTATTAGGTGCTTGCAACAATTTTGATCACTTATTCATTTGAAAAAGCTATTCATTGCAAAAAATTGGTCCCATATTTATTAAGTAAAATAGTTTTCATCATTTTCGACAACATTTTGCCATACTTTTTTGATACCATGGCTATATGATGTGGAAAGCATTTATATTGGTTTGGCAGGGATTGACCTAACGAGCCATTTTCGCTCTTCATCAACTTTGCGGGTCCGTGTGTCAGCCAAGGCTTGCTGCACCGGTCTGAACAAGTGGCAAACAGGAGGAGAGGCGCCATATTTGGTGAGTACGCTGAGTGTGGGAGAACTTCCCATTCGCGATGGAACGATGTAGCCTGAACAACTCCTCGAACAAGTGGCGAAAAAAGTGGCATTTTCAGGCAATTCGTGTCGCTACATTTAAAGCGTTAAGCCCGAAACCGACTTCTGGGATATGATGGAAAAACATCACCATAAGCCTACGAACGCGTTTGGTGCGGACTCGGCAGCAGATTCCTTTAAATAAAACATTAAAGCAGATTCCTTTAAATAACGAATTTGAAAGAAGAAGAACTTTGAGCGCTCCACGATTAGCGCCGTCGTACACTGATTAAGTCAATATTAAAAGGAAATCTGTAATTTTATGTGGATCAGAAGGGTCAATTCCCATTTCCCATTTCTTTATCATTTTTACCTGTACAAGTAACTGATCAAAATACATGCAAACACCTATTATAGGAAAATTCTCTGATGATGCATTAGGCGTAAACTAAATGATTTTCCTTTTCTTTGTTTATTTTATGTGGGTCAGGAAGGTCATAACCATCGAATTCAACCGTTGCGGACGTTGGTAGTCGCTGATCAAAATACATGCAAACACCTATTATATGAAAATTCTCTGATGATCCCTTCCATTTCTTTGTTTATTTTTATTTTTAAATTTTTTTTTTTTTTTCGTTTCTCTTTAAGTAGCGGTTATCTGAGATTCGTCTCAAACTTACGCAGTTGTTTTTCAAACGTTTCACTAACTGATTGATTGCTCTTCTTTAATTTGTTTTGTGTTTTGTTTTTTGTTATTGTTTTTTGTTATTGTTTTTTTTTTGGTTTTGGTCTTTTTTGCTGCCGGATACATACAATAATAACAACAACTCAATTATTTCGATGCTTTCGGGGGATTTAAACAATTGCCTATATAGGCTTAGACAGAACGCAACTACATGCAACTACATGTTCAAAATGCATGTAAAACGTACAGACAGCTAACCTACGTATGTGTATGTATCTATGACAGTTAATAGATTCTTGGAAGTGAAGAGAATACAATACCGTAAGAGGATAATATTTTAAATGCGTAGCATTTTCTTTGCAGTAGCGCTGTAGTTAAACAAAAAAAAAAAAAAAAAAAAAATTATTAACATTTGCCTCCTGCGCTGCGTACTGCATAAAGTAGAGCGATATCTGGAAGGCATTTTTCAACATTTTATCCTTTACGGTATAATGGGGTAGGAGATGCATGCAAAACAAGTGACTAACACAATCGTCTATTGTCGATAATTTTCTTTGGCTTTTATTGGTCAATTTTATCATTTAATTCTGGTCGCACTAACTGACCCCTCGTACAACGGTTTCAGCTGTACATATACATATACATATATATATATATAGATTGTTCAAACAATTTTCTTCAAATTACAGTATTTCAGCAAAAACTTTATTAGATGAAAAAAAAAAATAAAAAACAAAACTAAAAAAAATAATAGAAAGTTTTGTTTTGTTTTGTTTTGTTTTTTTTTATTATTATTTTATATGACCATAAGTGTACGAATATGTATGTATGTGTTATATTTGTGTTGTGGTCATGCACGTGCAATAATTATCCGCAAAGAGTACGGTGAATGAACAACAACAGCA
>KK500066.1:215804-233304 GCA_000688715.1 Glossina pallidipes
TTTTTTTTTTTTTTTTGAGTCCCATCAACAGCCTGAAGTTGTGTATATAGAAAGAGTCGATCAAGTGAATGTCGAAAACTGATGAACTCATGCCGTATGAGAAGGCGCGTTTATCCCTTCAAACCGATCGAAACAATGTCCCCACAGATCTGCAACGTTTTTTATTTTTTTGAGTCTCATCAACAGCCTGAAGTTGTGTATATAGAAAGAGTCGATCAAGTGAATGTCGAAAACTGATGAACTCATGTCGTATGAAAAGGCGCGTTTATCCCTTCAAACCGATCGAAACTATGGCCCCATAGATCTGCAGCGTTTTCTTTCTTTTTTGAGTCTCATCAATAGGCTGAAGTTGCGTATATAGAAAGAGTCGATCAAGTGAATGTCGAAAACTGATGAACTCATGCCGTATGAGAAGGCGCGTTTATCCCTTCAAACCGATCGAAACAATGTCCCCACAGATCTGCAACGTTTTTTATTTTTTTGAGTCTCATCAACAGCCTGAAGTTGTGTATATAGAAAGAGTCGATCAAGTGAATGTCGAAACCTGATGAACTCATCCCGTATGAAAAGGCGCGTTTATCCCTTCAAACCGATCGAAACAATGCCCCCATAGATCTACAGCGTTCTCTTTCTTTTTTGAGTCTCATCAATAGGCTGATGTTGTGTATATAGAAAGAGTCGATCAAGTGAATGCCGAAAACTGATGAACTCATGCCGTATGAGAAGGCGCATTATTCTTGAGCAAGAGCCAAGAGGTGCCAACAGCTTTACACAAACAAGGTACAATACTTCGTAGCGTAACTGACTAAAGTAATTTAAAAACAGACCACAACACCACGTTAATCGAAGATAACATTGTTTTCCTAGTCTCTGATCAAAAGTTTCATGTTTTCATATCAAGTGTGGAAAATTCTCTTGTTTGGTAGAAGTGAGACTTAGGGTTAAAATGACTTAAGCTCTCCTACAGCAGCCCTGGGTATATTATAACCAATATACGCAGTGCCAGTATATGCATTTACTGAGTTAGGGTAAGCTTGAAGGGTGCACTTTGTCGATGAAAACTACCTAGTTTTTCGTGAGAGGTGTGAACATACATTAGCTGAGACGGTCTAGGTCCGCTGTTCATGTGATTGCCTGAAAATTTTAATCAAAATATTTACTGTTAATCTAGGTTAAGTTTTAAGTAGTTGGCTCACAGCAAGCTTAACTTGGACCGTAATGAGCGCTTAGTTTTTTATTTGTATGAACAAAGATTAACTAAGATATCGTAAGTCAGCTGTTGCGGTTTTTGCCCGTTGTAAGCATTGCTTATGGGGAGGTTACCATTAAATTAGGTTAAGTTTGTAGTTGCCCCAGAGCGCGCCTAACTTGCACCGTAACGAGTACTCAGCTGTTTATATTATGTAAGAACAAACATTAGCTGTGGTGGTTTAAGTGCGCTCTGTCAGGTTCCTTCCTGATGTAAATGTTGCTTTGGAAGGTATTTCTTAAAATATCTGCTATTAAATTAGGTTAAATTTGTCGTTGCTTCAGAGCGCGCCTAACTTGCACCGTAACGAGTACTCAGCTGTTTATATAATGTAAGAACAAACATTAGCTGTGGCGGTATAAGTGCGCTGGTCAGGTTCCTTCCTGATGTAAATGTTGCTTTGGAAGATATTTCTTAAAATATCTGCTATTAAGTTAGGTTAAGTTTGTCGTTGCTTCAGAGCGCGTAACTTTTACCGTAATGAATACGTAGTTGCTTATATGAGACGTGAACAAATATTTACTAAGGTTGTCTAGGTCCGCTGTTCCGGGTCTTGCCTGATGTAAACACTACTTATGAAGAGATAAGTTAAAATATTTGCTGTTGCCTAACTTGAATCAACATTAGTTAAAGTGGCCCACACCGGCTGTTCCGACTCTTGCACGCTGTAACCATTAGAGGATTAGTGAGGATTCATAATAAAAAAATTGAAAAATATTTTTAAAATAATCCAAGAAAGCTGAAGTCAACGTGACCTTCACCTTGCCTGGGCATTGACAATTCAAGCAAAGAATACAATCATTTTAAAAAATCTCTGAAGCATGCTGTTACAAAAGACAGAATCTGTCAGCCATGTCTGCTATTTTTAATTAATTTNCTGGGCATTGACAATTCAAGCAAAGAATACAATCATTTTAAAAAATCTCTGAAGCATGCTGTTACAAAAGACAGAATCTGTCAGCCATGTCTGCTTTTTTGCTTAAACTCTTTTTTTTTTTTTAATTAATTTTTTTTTTTTTTTTTTTTTAAGGAAATAAACATATGATCGAAAACTAAAGTGCCAATAGACTTATGTGACAGAAGAAAAAAAAAAAAAAACAAAAAATGCAAAGAGAGATAAGAAAAGCATTTTGGCAAAAATGAAATACGACCGGCTAAGTATATACACACATACATTTATAATAACGACTTGTAGACTTTTCAAACTTTTACAACAGCTATTTAGCTAATGAAAATCATTTATTACATACCTGGTGCTAAACTAAAGAAAGATAGAGAGAGAGAGAGAGAGAGAGAGGGGGGAAGACAAACAATTGGGATTTCGTTGGGATTTGCGCGTGTAATAATAAAGACGGTGACGCTTTCGACAAATGATTAAATGCACAAATCTTTGCTATGGGCATTGGTCAATAATCTCTCGCTCGCTAGTGCATATATATTTAAACCGACAATTAGCGGGCTGAGGAGAATGGACATAGTCTAGTCAAAGATAATACTACGACTCGTGTTGAATTAATCAGTGATTTTTTTTTTCTTTACTTTTTCTTTCCTTTTCTATAAACTTGATATTACACGATTTTACGGAAAGCGAAAACTAAATGAAAATTGAAAACGAAAGCATCTTCACTTCAAAATTGTGATATTTTTACAAATGTTTTTTTTTTTTTTTTAATATGCAAATAATTAGATTATACGTCGAATGGCTTGCATATAATTAGCTTATGAAGATGTATTAAATATTTATATATTGACGATATCCGAGCATTGAATTCAAGGTCGAATACTTGCTATTCGCTTATGCGGAAAAGTGAAAAGTGAGTTTGTGTTTTGTTTTGTAACAAGGCGGATATGTACGCCTGGGAGCCTAAATAAAGCTCATGCCTACTGAATTAGCGCAAAATTCATGTATTATTTAATCATATTCGTCCGTCTGCCTTCACTTTACTGTGGTAAACTTTGAGCTAATCATTTTTTTGCGATCCTGAATCAAGTTTGAATATGCGCGTGAGGGTCCAAGAGGCGAGAAACTTGAATATTTTTATTCATGTAATTAAATTGAGCTGAAATTGAGTGCTTATAACTCCGATCAAGACAGTTAAAGCTGCCTTGCAAAGAAATGGTTGTAGGAAACACGCCTACAATATACCCAATACACTAGGTTACGTAACTGCAATTTCTTGTTGTAGTTTGTGGCTTGGTGTATTAAATTTAGTATTCCGGACAGCTGGACACATAATAAAACTATTCAATATTAAATATTTTTGTAGAACAAGATCGTTCAGTTACGAAAGTCGGAAGAAAACAATGTGTGTGACTGTTTTGTAACTTCTAAGCTGGCTACGTTTTTGTTAAGTATACGGCTTATGCTCTCTGAGACTTTGTAGTACAAACACATGCTAAGATCAGGGAAAAGCTTAGTGTAAACCACCACTAAAGCTCCTTCATTGGTTCGCTTAATAAAGTTGCTCATATAGCGACTTTGCAATGGTAAAGCTTTATATGGGAAGTAGAAGGCAAGAAATGTTCCAATCCGAACCATTTCCAATAGCGTTCCTTCTTGGGGCATTGAATTAGAAGGCTCTAAAGAAAACTACAACAGTATCTTCGAATAAATTTTCGATAAACTGAAGGTTCTATTTCAAGATTCGGCTTGGGTCGGAAAATTGGTGTCTTAAAAAAACTTTGGTCAAAATTTGGTCTGGTCCATTTCTCGGGATAGAATCTGGTTTACCTTCATTGCATCAGATCTTCTTCTGCAAAATTATCGTCAGAATATAATTCTGTGTCAATAGATCAACTAATCCCGATCAACGGTTTTTACGTAAAAATTTAATATAAGCAAAAGTAGGTTTGCAGCGCCCCACTTGTAGGATTATTCTAAGTAAATTCTTGCTAGACGGATGTCTTGTTCCTGTATTTTCCAACATTATCGTGCATCTTTACGATAATTTGGTAAATATACGATTCCTTGGTAAATATAAATTATATCCATGGTTACCGAAGAACATATATATGTGCTATGAGCGTGGGTGCGTGTGTCTTCTTTTGTTTTTTTGCTTAGCTGGAGGTAGAAATCTTCAAAAGATACTATCATGGCGCCTCCATACTAAAACTTTTGGCCCCCTCTCCCGCTTCATACGCACACTTTTCTTTGACCATTCGCCCTAGTGCGACTGCCGTTACCGATGTGATTGCAATTGGTGCTCTTCATTTGGTGCAAACTTAGACGACTAGCGTATTGGCTTCCATTTCCTCTTCTCTCTTCTCTCCACGTGCTGCCTTTGCAGGGAGCGCAATTCATGTATCATCTATTATGGGAAAACTATTGTGACCTTCCTTCAGGCTTCCAGGATGTCGATCATACTGACACATATCACCTGTGGCTCTCATCTAGGTCGTCCAAATGCCTCAAACCTGGAACAGCAGAATGTTACACGCCCGACGTCCTCTACTGCGCCCCCGCAGCTCGAACGTATTGTCGTGATCAGACCTGTCCCGGGCAGCTTCGAGAGCAACAATAACCGATCAGAAACTGCATGGGGTAGCAATTTACTTCCCTCTGGCGTCTCTCCACCCACAGCGGGATGAACACCAACGTCCACGTACCTTTCGGCGTGGCTTCCCATCGGGCTTGTCGCTCATTCAGTGAGGTGAAGCGCTCTCCCTTGGTGAAGACGATTCCTTGGACCTGCGTTCTCTGCTATCCGCCAGGATATCGAGCGGGACCGTGCCAGCAACCATGAGGTCTGCTTCTTGCGAAATAATGCGAAAACCGCATACCTGCCTTAGGGCGCTTAGGCGGTACACCGCTGCCATTTGTCTGTAGTTCGATTTCACCGACAAAGCGTCAAGCCACACTAGACTCGCGTACAGAACTGACTAAGACTAAGATAAATATCACCTTCCTCACGGTAGCTCTAACTCCTTTAGTGTTTGGCAACATCCTTGCAAATGCAGATTGAATTCCAACTGCCTTCTCCGTGTGTGTGTGTGTGTGTGTATCTGATCTAGGAAAGATTCCAAGTCCACGAATAAAAGGTTTTATTCCTTATTAAAGGTCTCACAATTTAATGGATGTCGAAACCTAAGACTTGAAGAGTGAATTTTGCACTCACTAGTAAGATTAGTGAAGATTTTGCGAATCCGGAAACACATTTACAAGTAGCTATCAGATATCAAAGGTGCTATCCAGAGTGGAAATTCTTTTCTTTTTTACTTGTTATAGCTACTGTTGTTGTAGTTGTTGTTGTTGTTGTTGTTGTTGCTCTTTGTGGCACGTGTCAAAATAACGCATTTCCAAATGCTTTTTCTATGTTCTTCAAAAACTATTGCAAACCATTTACTCGCCCCACTTTCGTATAATATTTCAACAAATGTATACCAAACAAAGAAAATACCGCACCTTAAATATTGGAGGCTGCCATATAATTTTTTTTTATTTTACAAACATACAATACTTACGAGCCTATATATAAATACATCTGTGCACGTCAGTTGGCGGTTAGGTGGCTGGCTAGCAACTCAGTTTGTTTTCACAAACGTAATGAGAAAAAAAAAAAAAAAAAAAAAAAGACGGAAAATGTCAACGGGGAGCTCGGTTGGACGGAAGTAAATGCGCGCGTGCACTCACACATTTATATCGAAACAGAATAACAAACACTATAACAGATAGGGTGCCTTAATACAAAAAAGGCAAAGCAAGCATACCTCTCTCACCTACATTCTATTCAGGACTGTATTATACAAAGAACAAAAAAAAAAAAAAAAAAAACAAAAACAATACAAAGGAAAATTCAACAAGAATTTCTTTAAAAAAAAAAAAAAAAAACAAGGAAAATAAGGGCATGAGAACGCTGTTGCATTTATAACAACCCCTACCAAGGGTAATATAAAAGCGGAGCATGCCTGTGTGTACGTGAACAAAATTGTTTTTCTCTTAACATTAAAAGCGAAACATCAAATTGGATAAGCATTACTATGATAGTGTTAGTAGGTTAACCCAAATGACTATACGCTGTATTCATTCGCTCTTATGTACGTATAATGCACACACAATCAGTATTGCAGTAAAGCCGGCCGGCCGGCCGGCCGGCAAATATTGCGCAATTGTTTGCTATATACATATGGTATTTATTTTAAGGGTAAATGCTAGTAAAATGACAAAAAACGAAAAAAAAAAAAAAAAAACGAAAAAGTATTGAAAACTGCAGCAACAGTAGCCTTGATTGATGCAATATAAAGCCCAACAACAGTATAGAGATTATGTGAAAGTGAATGCATTTTATTGTTATGCGGTTTGTGTTGGGCTAGTGATGTTTGTATGTTTGTTCTTCTCATACAACTTAACAATTAAGAATCTCTCTCTCTCTCTCTCTTTCTCTCTCTCTCCCTGTATCTCTTTTTTTCGTTTCTCTCCATCCTCTCCCTCTCCCTCTCTCTCTCTCTCTCTGTCTTTTACTCTCTTACGCCCTTTGATTGCAGTTATGAGAAAGAACCCTTTGCGCCCATCTCAACTACACCAGGCACTTACGATATGCGCTGCAATGAATTAGTTTTGCAATGCGGTGTTGCTCTCATTTCGGCTTTACTTACGCAAGTGGTATCACATTGTGGTGGGCGTTGAGGGTTTTATCTATTTTTTTTTTCTTTGCTTTTTACTCTCCTCTTCTTCTTCTTCGTCTTCGTCTTCTTCGTCTTCGCTTTACGTTTTTATGTTTGAAGGCTAAAAAGTGTTTTGTTTAAAAAAGTCATTTACAAGCTTATTTAGGCATACGCACACATACTTAATATTTTAAGAGGAAGAGAGAGAGAGAAAGACATGATTACATATATATATAGAAAACACTCGCATCCATATACATATACAATGAAAACAGACAAAAAAATATGACTTGTAATAGGGCTTAACTGTGTAGAGACCTCATGAGGGTAAAATTGTTAAACACGACACGTGTTCGCACACAATCACAATTTTTGTATTTACATGCATTTACATTCACTCTGGCACTCAATTATTTGCATTTAGTTGATTTCGTTTTTAGCATTTATTTTATTTTATTGCTCGCGCGCTGCATGTATGAAGATGTGTGTGAGCAAAATTTTACTTTATTATTATTTAAGATAAGAATTTTCATAAATTAAAAGACCATACATACAAACACACATATAGGCAAGTGCATGTTAATAAAATGTTAACAAGTAAGAAAATTATATTCGCCTCAATGCCAACCGTGTGTCATGACCGAACATAAAAATTGGGAAATGTAGTTAAACTGATCTTTTTATCTCTCTCTCTCTCTCGCTCGTTTGGTATAAATGGTAAATGAGTCTTTTGCATATGAAGATGTATGCATGTAAGCGCATCACACCTATTATTGCAGTAAAGTTTTAAATCGTCTTAATATATATTTGCTGCAAGTTATAGGTTAAGTATATTAAGACTTATTATGGCTACCGATGTTGTTGTCATGTTTTGTTGCACGTATTGCCAAATAAAGTCTATTGTAGATTGCAAGTCTGTCGTGGTGTTTTGATGGTCCGATCACACCACTTTTTCACACGTGCCAGGAGTTTTACTTCTTCAACGGTAGACGTTAGATAGGCAGACATATGAGCATTTATATCTACATATATAGATAGGCGTAGATAGGCGTATTCTTGCACTTGTTACAAACGAAGCGACAAATCTATCATATACCTATTCTTTGATATTTAATTATTAAAAACCACTACAAGGAAGGCGGATACATGTACACATATATGTGTTTATGTTTGCGCGTCGCTTAAATCAGCGACAACGACACTTTCGCAGCAGGCTATAAATTGCACCGCATGAAATTTCTTACTGATATCTACTGCTTCGTTTTTAATTATATCAATAAACCAAACTTTTATTAATGACATAAATAATCTGTCATTTGAATGGTAAACGATTCGATATTTCTGCCGTTCTTTGGTAAATTTACTTAATGTCTATAATAAACGATAGCTAGCAACAAGCAATTTATTTTAAATTACTTCTTATATATGTTATCAGATAATTACACCTCGACACAACATGGTTATGATCAGAAAGAAATGCAAAGAGAGAGAGAGAGCGGTAGAGAAAGAGATAGATAGATAGATAGAGAGAGAGAGAGAGAGAGAGAGAGAGAGAGAGAGAGAGATAGAGCGACAGAGAGAGAGCGATAGAGAGAGAGAGAGAGAGAGAGAGAGAGAGAGAGAGATAGGGAGTGGCCTCAGCCTGGCGGGTTTTGCGCCCGATCAACAATTGTTATACCTTTACCGATCGCACACTCACTCTACGTACACTCACACCAAGCATAATTAAAAAATAATCTTGAGCACTGACAACTTATCCCCCATGTAATGAATTGATATTTGCTGTTCTAAGCTATTTGACTATTTGGTAGATATATGCAATCACCAGAACACCTTCAAATAGATCCATTCTTTGCGACATCAATCAATTCATAATACTTTTCTGAATCATTTTAGACATGTCTGTCCCTTATCTCTTGTATTCCGCCCATACAGCCATAGAAACTTTCTTAGAAAAAATGAAACTTTGATCATACAGGACCACTATTTGAAATCCTTGACATTTTAAAAGTTCTCATGAAAAACAAGTTCTCCTGGAAATCAGATATAATTTTTTGTATTTTATAACGAAAATAGATAAAGAAATGTACTAAGCGAAGTTATGTAGGGAACTTAATGATTCAAACTTGCTTCCTTAAACAATAGAAAAAGCGTTTTCTGATAGAGTTTCTGCTAGAAAAGTTAACTAAAAATTTGTTTCAAGTATATTTTTAAACCAGCGAGAGTTTCTTTGCGTTCAATTATTCTTCCGTAGTGTTAGAATTTAATCTAAACTTAAATCTGAATGAAGATATAAATTTAGATAAAAAATTCTCATATTTAAATTTAAGCTTGATTTGTTTCAAATTCATTTTCATTTTGATTTTATTTCGCATTTAGTTTTAGATTCACATTTGGACTTGCATTTTGGCTGAAACTTGCGCTTAGACTTGTACTTAGACTTTAATCTTGATTTCCTATTAATTGATTCAGAATCATTTTCTTAAACGATCTAAATTTTTCTGTTCGTCTTGTTTTGATAACACCGTGGCAGACAAACTTTGCTCGAATTTGGACCACGTAGATCTATTTTATGGTTGGTAAGCTCGCCTTCTCCGCCTTTGAGAACTACAAAAATAAGGTGGACAAGCAAACTTAGATCGAACTTGGACCACATTAAGCAATTTTTTCGATCGCACCCTATATACGGGTGCTAATGAAGAATAAATTTTTGTGTGCTAAAAAGGTCTCCTTCTTAATATTTTATAATGAAAATTTGTTGAAATTTCAATCATATATATAAATATATATTTCTTACAGAAGCACCTGGAAAATAAAAAATCTTTAACAAGCAAAATAAGTTCCAAATTATACCACGTTGACGTTTGATTATGAGACTTTATTGTTTTTAAGGCTATTCTTAAGTGCCATGTGAAGAGGATCGGAAGTTGTAGAGACGGACGCACATATCATTGCTGACCTAACTAGTTCGGGAGATATGGGGGATTTTCAATATGTCTCCCACGGTCGATTCACAGACGGTTAGATCTAAAAGAGGTACACGTGCTTTACCCTTATACGAGTAAACAGGCGGGCGAAATCTATTTATCGAACGGGCAGCTGATAAGCCCTTGGCCATTCCGTATCGAAACAAAAACCTTGTTGTCCTTCCTTTCCGCGAGAGATTAACAACTTGACCTTCTGCGGTGTTTGTAACAATTATTACAAAAACATAAAACCGGTGTTACAGGATATATGATTAGTCCTTCAATAGAAGCTCGATGCGTAACATTCCTGCTAGAACTGCTGCCGTTGACGTTGAAACTGTACCGTAGACTAATATTATTCTGAACATATACATCCTTTAAACTGCTTCAAGATTTCGTAGCAGTACTTTTCGGTTGTAGTACTTTCCACTCAAGTTGATACGGCGTACATCATTTGAGCAAAGGCGTTGCTACATACGAATTTCCATGTCGCTTGCTTTGGCCCGAAAGCGTATGTTAAGTTTGCGGTGAGGCGTGCAATATCGAGATAGGCTTGATATAGTCCCACCTTTTATTATACCGATCTAAGCTTGTGTGTCCGCTTGTCCGTCTTGTTTTCTTACACGTACTGGCCGCAATTGTCGAGATATTTTTATGAAAATCGGTACACCAATGTGTTTTGACTCAAGGACAAACGGTACAGAAAATGGTTCGGATCGCATCACTTCTCCGATATAATGGTGGGCTGTGGCCCGCTATTATGTGTTTACTTATTTTTCTTTCAAAAACTATAATCTTTCATATTCCGAGAACTTGCATTTCTTTCTTTACTCCAAGCACGTTTCTGGCTTTTTTGCAAAGTAATAAAGGAGTTAATGACAGATAAAAGGCAAAATAAATTAATAATGCGAAGTATTAAACTTTATTGTGCCAATGCAAGCAAAATATTTTCTCAATCTATTTCTCTCATAATCGAATAGATAGATGTCTTTCTTGTCTCTTTAACTCAAACTTAATTGTCAAAGTCAACATTAACCGCTTAACCGGTTATACGTGGGCAAAGTTTATCTGTTCATTATGATGTAAAGATAAAGAAATAATTCTTTTCAGTTATGAGATACTTTTTAAAATTCTTTTTGAACGATACGTCAATCTTATCTGATCATTTCTCTTAGACGATGTTTGCCATTTTCTTACTTGCTTGTGCTTATATATATATAATAATTATTGCATTCACGTACACGCTCGTATATATATGTTGTGCATCTGTAAATATCAATATTTATCAATATCATTAGAAGAGAAAAAATATGTAAATAAAAAATGCTGTTATGTATAGAAAATGTGTTACCTAACAAATTGCCAACACGTGTGGTACTCATTTAAGTCTTCGACGCTCAAATTGCTGAGAGAAATGCAAACAAACAAATAAACAAATAAAACGACAAACGTTTTTACATATCTGTTAGTCATTATCAGAATAATTCATTAGACTAAAGCTAACGAAAAATAAAAACAAAAGTAAAAAGTGATTTTTATTTCAAAGTGAACGAATATGCACTAACACACATGATAAATGCCCACTTGCTACCGGTATGCACACACATCTATATATATATATATATATATATATATATATATATGTATATACACATACACATTCATGCAAATATTGATTGTTAATGCATATATTCATCAGTTGTTCATTTATTTAAAGATGATAAATAAAATTATTTGCAGCTGCAAGGCTGTGTGTACGTAAAGTAGATCTTAAACAATTAGATGACAAGAAAGTCGAGAACACCGCCAACACGCCATCATGACTAAAAGATCAAAAGTTAGACACGTTAGCAAAAAAAAAAAAAAAAAAGAAGCAAATGTTGGAAAACAATTTCAAAACAAAGCAAACTAAAAATTGTTGGCAAATTATTTAATACAAAGAAAAAAGAAAAACAAAAAAAAAAAAATGAAAAAATAAAATATTAGTTTGCTTCGAATAGTTCGAAACCCACCACCCATTATAAAAGTTCTAAGCGATTACAAACAAAAAATTTATATAAGTTCATCACGTAGTGGAAAAGTTTGTAAGAGACTGACTACATCTTCATATAATAAACAAATCACTCTACTGTCACTTAATAGTTAAGTTAGTTATTAATATAAACCGTTAAGTTTTTTATAACCAACATACACAATTTACGGCACAAGGGTATACTAAGTTTGTGTGTATGTGCAGAACATTGAGAGGGATTTAAGATAGATGGTTGTGCGTCTGCCTGTTCTTATGTTCAATCTATAGACCGCAATATGTGAAATATTGCATGCCTGGGCGTAAGGACAAACCGTATTGAAAATGTTTTGGATCGATCGGTGTAGGAGATTTACTTATGAACCGTGACTCACAAAAGAGGCTCAATTTGTTTTGTTAATTGAACATATTTAAAATTCGATTTGATAGATTTTGAGTTTGACGACGAGCACAGACCCAGTCGCCGATAGTTGTAACTATCACTCACTCTAGCTTATGTTTGCGTTTACATTTTGAAGGAATTATCGTGTCAGTTATAGTTTACGTGACATACATGACAGATGGAGGACTTAGCCAATTATCAAATGAAAAGATGATAATGGTGATGCAAGCGGAAATATTTTCTTTATCCGAAGTGAGATCATTTGCTTGATGCTGATGTGTTGAGATTATGTTCGATCTCTGCTATCATCATACGTCTACCGAACTCCACAAAAGTCTACAATTCTTTATAGATTCTCCCCACAGTCAAACCCCTTTGACAAGCGGTCACTTCCTGTGACAAAAGATTGAAACAATGAGGTTATGTTCGCCCTCTGTAGTTATCAAAATCGCAGAAAAGTTTAGAAAAGTCTTCACGTGAATAATAAACGCATCATTCTCCTCATGTTCAAACTCCTTTGACGAACGGTCAGTTACTGTGACGAAATATTGCAACAATGAGGTTATGTTGGACCTCTGTACTTATCAAATTCTCACCGAAGTTTAGAAAAGTCTTGATTTGATTATTGAATGCATGATTCTCCTCAGGTTCAAACAACTTTGACGAACGGACACTTCCTGTGACGAATGATTGCAACAATGAGATTATGTTCCACCTATGTATTTATTAAATTCTCACCGAAGTTTAGGAAAGTCTTGATGTGACTATTGAATGAATGATTCTTTTCAAACCCTCTGACGCACCGTAACTCGTCACATTACTGTGGTGAGGTTATGTCCGATCTCTATTCCAGCCACCGAAATTCATAAAAGTCTTGATTTGATTATTGAATGCATAATTCTCACTATCTATAAATCCATTGACGAAATTGAACGACCTGTTGGAAAACATTGCCATAGTGAGTCAGTAAGTCCGTACTCTGAACTTATCAGAAATCCGTATTCCAACAGAAATTATTGTATTTGATATTATCATTTATACTACCTCCCAAGCGTTTAATACATTAGCAAGCAGTAAAATAAGTATCAATCACAATTGAAAGAGTTTCACTGTATTGAGGCTAAGTAAGATCTTTGCAGTTATCGAATACCATAATGGCCATGACAATCTTAGTTTGATTTCTTAATGTACAGCACTTAATATATTTCACAGATATATAAAGAGCCAAATGATCGTGAACCATTTGTAATGAAGTTTTTCAAAATTAACGTTATGCTAATTGTCAAATGAGGGACGAATATGATACAAAATCTTTGATCACTTTGATACGAGAGAACACTTGTAAATATGACGAAGCTTTGCTAATTTTATCAATAAAGACATAAAGGCAGTTATCGAGTGGACACATACCTCCCAGTTGCGGCTGAATCTTAACCTGACCAGCACTGGGCATATTGAGTAAGTAGCTGCCAATAAAACAAAAGAAAGAAGAAGAAAATTGAGAGTAGAGGGCTACGGGTAGCAAACAATGGAATTCTCCAATATTGAGATCGTGTTCGAGTTCTATAGTTTTCACAAATCGAATGCGATTGAATAAAACCTGGCTTTGATTACCCATTTTAAACCACTTTCTCCTTTTAAAGGCAATGGGAGCGAAGCGGTAAAAAATCCAACCCATTTTCCTCTCTTAAGCGTATATGCGAGCTTTGTAGTCCTTACGTAGTGCTTTTATCGGCAATAGTAGCGAAGTGAATAAGAATCGCGACTACCAAGTCATTGTTCATGGCTTCAAATCTCATTCCCGTGGAGCATGCTTGGGTTCACAACTTGGGCGTGTGTTCAGTCGGTAAAGTCATAACATTCACAGCTTGGACGCAAATGCCAAACGAATTATGTTTTATACAAAAACTAATAAACCTTTTTTTTTTATAGTGAAATATAATAAGCAAAACTTGAAATTTAAAAAATTTTTATTTTCAAAATATAATCTGCAATAGAATAGTGAATGTAAACCACTTATAAAAAGAATGCATTCAGTGTGAACTCTGTAAACACTTTAAAATAAAAATATTCCGTTGAATATTCGCTTTTAACTTATTATCTATCCACTTAATTAAGCCGAAATATTTACTTAAAACAATTCTTTTAACTAAACTGTAACGCATTAAAGTACATCCACTTAATCCTCGCGCTTGGTTACATGTTCTTCATCTCCATGAAAGTGTATCCACTTAATCCTCGCGCTTGGTTACATGTTCTTCATCTCCATGAAATTGTAATAGTAAGTAGTTTAACTTATGCCTGTCTGTCTGTCTATTCTTGTCTTCGGGTTTGAAAATTTTCAATATCGAAAAACGAAAGAATGAGAGATAAAACTTATTTCCCTGTACTCTCTGACATAACAGCAAGAGATCAGTCTAACGTCAAATCTCCAAAGTCGGAAAAGATGGCGCAAATTTGAAAAACTTTTCTTTTAACACATTTTTGGTGATATCTTAGGTACGAGCACATACAGTAAATCCTCGTACAACATTTATATAAGACGGATTCGTATAACAAGGCGAATAAATTGAGACTGTGTTCGTACACTAAAATAGTTCCGTATAATACGGTATAATAATATAGTATAATAATGAGGCAGAAAATATCTATTAATAAATTTGTATAAATTCTTCTCTCTCTCTCTCTCCAGCTCTATCTGTCTCTCTCTCTCTGTCTCTTACTCATTCCCCCTCTCTCTCGCTATCACTCCTTCTCTTTCTCAACTTTTCTCTCTCTCCCCCTCTCTCTCTCTCTCCATCTCCCTCTTTCCCTACCTCTCTCTCTCTCCGACATCCAAAAGGAAATTTCCCTCCCTTTTTCTCGCTCTTTCTCCGCCTCAACCTGTCTCTCTCTCTTTCACTCTCTCTCCCTTCCTCCCTTCTTCGCACTCTCTCCCTCATTCCCTTTCCCCTTCTTACCCTCTCTTTGTCTATCTCCCTTCCTCCCTTCCTCTCCCTCGCTCTCTCTGGGTCTCTCTGTCTCTCCCTCTCTCTCTCTCTCCCTCTCTCTTGAGAAAGCACATTTATTATTCAAGGACCATAAAAGTTGTTACGTCGCGCGTTCTTTCGTTTATGTAAATCTACTTCATCCGTATTCAAGGTTAAGAGATGAAATTTATTTCCGCGTGCTCTCGAAGTTAATACCAAGAGTTCAGTCGAACATGACTATAATATGCAAGAAAAATCGAAAAACTTCTCTGGTCACATCTTACATATGAGCAAGTAATTCATTCGTGTCCAAGATTGAGAGATGATCTCTGTTCCCACATGCTCTCCAAATTGATATCAAAAGTTCAATCGAACATGACTATAACAAAGAAAGGACAAACAAGAAGATCGAAAAAGATTCGAACATTTCGAAGGATATTTCCGTGAATAATTTTTTGGAAAATTTTTATATATTTACTTAATGTCGAAAATGTCGAAAATTCATGGCCAAGTCATATAAAGCTTTCTTTCTTATTTTTCTATAAAATTTTTAATTTCTATTCAAATACTTGCGGAAAAACTAATATTACGAAATATTTGTTTATTATTTGATTATTTGTTAAAAAAAAAAAAAAAAAAAAAAAAAAACCAAAACCCAAGTAATTCCTGTCTCTTATACACATCTAGATGTGTATAAGAGACAGCTGTAGAAGTCTGCATTACTTTTATATATGTTTCGAATAGCAAAACCGACTTGATTTACTCCCCCTTGTTGATGGATGTAAAAAATTTAATTTGTTAACGTCTGCAACGAATGCCGACAATTTGTAAACATGATGTTTATAATAGTAGTAGTAATAGTAGTAGTAGTAGTAGTAGTGCTAGAAGTGAAGTGAATGCAATAGAATAGAATTTTGTTTATTTACAGCACACAAAAATTCTAAAGAAGGCAAAAGAAAAAAATTGAAGGTGGGGACACGTTATGAAGGCCAGACATGATCGCGTGTGTTTTGATAAAGAAAATAGGGAGAAAAAAAAACGAAAAACAAAAAATAAATAAACAATAAAAATTATTCAAATGCTTCCGAGTTAGATATGATGAACGACGATGCAGAATAAATGAAATTTTCATATCATTTTTGATAAAACACAATGGACGTACAAGACAGAAATAACAACTAAAAGCATTCTAGCGGACAAGGGCTCATCATTGGATACCCTACACTACTACATTTCACGATATGTGTAAATTTCATTAAAATGTCCCAAAAATTGTGACCAAAAAATTAAACACAAGAAAAAAAGATGGACAGATGGACACACACGCTTAAATCAAACTTAGAAATGAAATAAAAGTGTATTAAATTTCATTAAAATGTCCCGAAAATTGTGACCAAAAGATTAAACAAAAGAAAACAAAACGGACAGATGGACAGACACGCTTAAATCAAACTTGGAAAGTGACTTTATAGCAAAACGTGGTTCTATCTCAGATCGTTCTGGATGTGTCACACAACCGCACAAACTTAATATACTCTACTATTACCGGTCCTCATGTTATATTTGTTTTCACACTTGATAGAACAGAGATCCGATCATTCAGTAAAGCGGTTGATGATGATCACATTTTAAATTTTAAAAGGACTTGCATGTGGTATTGAGAAATGGTACATGTTCGTTTAAGGTGTCAACATTTCGTATATTGCGATTATTTAAAATCATACGATTACACATTTTGGCAGCACTTGAGAAATTATTGTAAATATAACCTAACAATCCAGCTGAGAGCAAATCTACGGCAACAACGACTTTGAAGAAAACAAATGTAGGGCCCTCGAAAATTTAAATTATTCCATACTGAACTTTTCCCAAAGATGGCTGCTTAAATTATAATATCGGGACTCATCATAGCTATGGATTATGAGTCTTGAAGTCATGTCTCATTTTACGAACGAATTATTGCAGCAACGACATAAGTTTTGTAAATATTTAAACTAAATATCTTGCTATGCCATCCTTTTTAAAGACGTGAAGAAATCAACGATTCCAGTAGTAAATCTCTCTAAAGTCTGTCAATCATCTTAAAAATATTCCAGGTCTCGATACGGCTTTTCAGGAAGGAAAAAATAAAGAAACTTCTGACATGTACGAGTTTCAAATAAGTGAAGAAAGTGATATTTCCGATAGTAATGTAGTAGTAGGTCTTGTCAAGAAATTAATCTCTATTTGTCTCTCCCTAACCCATTTCGGTTCTATTAGTAACTCTCTGTCCCTCGTTCTGGCTCTCTCGCTCTTAAGGGGCTT
>KK500066.1:235804-236892 GCA_000688715.1 Glossina pallidipes
TGCGCTCGGTTTCGTACGACACAAAAAATATTTTCTCCGATTTTTACTTTATGGGATTTTACTGAACAAAGCAAGTATCATTACGGGACGTGAACCTACACGCAAGCAACCGATCAACCAAGAGACTATTGTGCAAAAAGTGGTTTGACGTGGACCTATTCATAATAAACGGAGGCCGGAATAGATTTTTAGAAAAACAAAGATTAATTCGATCCTACCTTTTGCACACTGTTGTATATAAATGCACTGATCACGCCATGGTGGTGCAGAAAGAACTGGCGAACGCTAGGTAGATTGTTGGGTATAAGCCGGAAAAGGTTTAGAAAAGGAAAAATTAAATTGATCTTACTTTTTAAACACAGTGGTATATAAATGCGATGCCAATGTGATAATACAATGGTGGTGAAGAAGAAAGAGGAAGCGTAGGCAAGGTAGTTTGGGAGATGTAGGCCTCGCGTGGATAGGTGTTCTGCTTTCATCAATCGACCATTCATTATAGCTATGATCAC
Organism: Glossina pallidipes; assembly: GCA_000688715.1. Lineage (NCBI taxonomy): Eukaryota > Metazoa > Arthropoda > Insecta > Diptera > Glossinidae > Glossina > Glossina pallidipes. The sequence goes on from KK500066.1 coordinate 236,314, forward strand.
GTGTCAATCGCGAGGTAAGATATGATCTGCTGCCATAAGAATTGAATGCAGGTAGAATCACTTGATAAGTGCTTTGATATATTTCGTCGTCTTCTGGAAGCGAAAGACATTTCTTCAAACTGATAAACAAGTCTTAGCTTGAAATGACGCTTTCTCGAACTCGGCACAGCGCTACCCATGTTTCCTCCAGGTACTAGACACATAAATCCGTCAGATACTGTGAGAGACACAATCGGCCCCCAACAAAATGCTAGACCTTGAAAAGAGTGGTAGTGCTTTCAAAAAAACAAAAAAAATATATATATAAATATATATATATATATATATATATATATATATATATATACTTAAGTAGGAAACAAACGAAGTTAGGCAATTTTCACTTCGGGACGTTACAAGCTGACTAAACATAACTGTATGCTCTCAAGTTGTAGGTGGCACTTTTAATATATACATATTTTCATATATATATATATATATATATACTTAAGTAGGAAATAAACGAAGTTAGGCAATTTTCACTTCGGGACGTTACAAGCTGACTAAACATAACTGTATGCTCTCAACTTGTAGGTGGCA
>KK500066.1:262771-324476 GCA_000688715.1 Glossina pallidipes
ATTTTAAAGTGTTTCGTTGTAGTGTTCTCTGTGTGCATGATTTTAAGTAATTTTCTTCGTTTTTAATGAATCTTTTTCAATATTAATGACAGCCAAGCAATTCACATAACAACAACCCACAGCAAGTAACATATAAGCATGCATCGTCCATAGTGCATAGTGTAATTTATGTTTCTGATGTTGTTGTTATTATAGTTGTCGTTGTTGTTGTTGTTATTGTTGTTCTTGTTGTTTTTGTTGTTGATTCTTTAATTGCAATGTTAATTGAGACCAATTTACACGTCGAGCCAGCCACAAACTCAATTACATACCATAGCGGCCACCAGTTTATCCAAACTATGAGTGAACGAAAACTATCAAGCGGCAAATATTTATTTATAAAATTGTATTCTAGGACGTCATGGTTGATTTTTATTAAATTTTAATAAGAAATTGCAATTTCAAGCCAATAACAGTATATGTAAGTAAACATTGTCCAACGGATACGATAGCAACGTTATATAACAAAAATTATTTCAAAAATTAATTACACTTTAAAAAAGAAAAGGCAAAAAAAAAAAATAATAATAGGAAAAAAGAAATTTAATAAAAATCAAAAATTAAAGACCTACAGGGTATATGGAGATATATAACGTATAACACGTAATATATAAAGTATATATCAGATATATAAATTTTCGTCAGCGTTTTTTTTTTTTCTCTTCGACATTCGAGAATTTATTGTAAAACATTCGCGATTGCTATTCAAAATATTGTCCGTCACTAGGTAATACTAGGAACTAGGAACAACTAGCGTTTTAAGGCTACCCACAAAATAAGGCATATTTTTGTATTGTCATAAAAATGGAAATATAATTCCAACACACAATAAGATCGCCTGCCAATCATAAGGTGTGAAGTCACAGCAGGGTGGACAGGGAGTCACAAATTGCAACTGTAAACGTTTGCTGAAAACTCAAGATGACATTAGAAATATCACGCCCATTTTCTGTCTTAATAGTATATTGCTTACATAGTTTCACGTGGGTTACTACCTCGAAAGTCTAACCCCACCGCACACGATAGCGCACGAGTTATCTTGACAAACGATAACTGACTAAGGACTAAGGACAATTGAAGGGGACCCTGCCACTCCTGATGTACCGAAATAAACAATGAGTGTGAGCCATTTTCTCGCTTATTGATACGCGTCGAAGACTATCTCAACATCTCTTCGGTAGTTCCCTACGATACTTCGGGGTAACCACAGCCATCATGATACTGCTCGAAGAGTCGTGCCCAGCAGTCAGGTAAAAGGCTTTCATTGCGATAATCAGATGGGTAGAGCATCTTCGTACGTGGAAAAATCCTACTTTTGGGCAAACTGACCGCCGTGAATATCCATTAATCGGTTCATCGCAGAACTTACACCATGCTGTATAGCTTTGAGTGATCTCTTACTGTACGCAGCCGGACCCACTTGTGGCTTTAGACAGTCATTCAAACACTATCCTTTCTCAATGAAATAATGCTTCCATGATCGTCATCACACAGCACACATCCAACTTTCCAATCCTCTTAAATATCACTGACCATTACGCGTTTGATGATGACCTCCGTAAAAGAGAACCAAAGAGGAAAGAAAAATGCTCTGTTTTCATTAGAAACAAGAGCCCTGTTTCGATACATCCCTTAGGCTGCCAAGAGAAAAATCCGTCGCCAGGTTATAGATAGCAGCAGCAGCAGAAAGCCTTCTTTGCCATTGCATCTGCAACTCTCGAAAGTGAGAGCCATAAAAGCAAACGGTCAACGTTTGAAGGGAGCAGCCCGAAAATGTGAGCGTCTATGATCCCCCAAAAAGATCCGATACTTTCACCTCCCTGTCTTAATAGCAACAAATATCGTTGCTAGTCCAATGATTCATCCTAAAATCCTTAATGATTTATTTGGAGAAAACCATTATGCTCCACGGCCAGCTGACCCACTAAATGGAGCTGCCAGCGATATTCAGCTTTATCATCGATCTTAATAGTTCGTCTAGCTATCATCGTATTTGCCTATAGATAGCGACACAACATAGTTCGCGAAGGTGACAATCTATAGATAACCTGAACAAAAATTTACGGATCCTAGTTAACTCAGTTGAGAGTTGTTGCATTTTGGAAAGGTCGCTATACCTTTTATTACTTCGATCAAGACAACAAACAACTTTTCGTAGACTTCTAATAAAATTCGTGAAGGTGATGATGAAGATGTTTTATCAAAATTAGCGGCACGCAATTGGTTTACACGTTAAAGGCCAATTGCTTTCTGGTCGCCCAACCACTGAAAAAGTCTATTGATTTTACAAAAGTCTATTGAATTTACAAAAAAAAAATGGGGAAAGATCGTTTGATTCCGGAATTCTGGAATCCCGATTTGACTTTTTCACTGAAGATGTCTTTCTTAAAAAAAAATAGCTTTCCTTACATTTTCGCATGCATTACAAAACCTTACAACGTCGAAATATTCACCAGCATTATCAGTGGCCTTGCGTCTCTTATCAAGTAGCTGGTGGCTTACCTCGCAATCGTAACTTCTTGGTTTCAAAGCGTAATAATCGTTCAATCTATTTTCACGCATCTTCAACTTTGCAAACCTGATGATCTGTTAAATACGGTTGCATTAATCTGAACAAGTGGTAATAAGAAGAAGCCAAAGCTGGAAAATATGCCACAATCTCTAGAATTTCCCAGCCCAAGATGAAGATCATTTCCTAAACTGCTTCTTGCTGAGGACGTACGCGAACGTTCCCTAAGGCAAAAACTTTTTGAACAAAATCTAGGAAATCACTTTCTATCTCTTTCATAGCTTAGTGCAGGTAGCTTTAGCTGCCTACTTTGTAGTGCCGTAAATGATATTCCATATCGATATACTTTGATTCGAACTTTTTATACATCTGTTTATGTTTATTTACTGTTCTGTGTACTGTATTGGTCTTTGTTTAAACAAAAGTCGCGGTACAGTCGCGGTAAGAACACGAAGCTTTTCATTAGCAGCTGAAACAAAGACCAAACCCCGGCCGGCATACACGTGGTCAAACCAATATCGAAGAGGACTTTCTGCTTAGTATTTCGCAAATAGCAAAGTCCTTTGACGAATGAATATGCGCGACAAGGCACATTACTTTGAGACAATATACCTACGTTCACCTAGTTTCTACCTGAACGCTCAATAAAATAATCAAATTATCATAGGAATCGGTAGGAGCGGTACGATCTGAAGCATTTAAATCGCGTTAGTTCTCACGCCAGAAAAATGTCAGAATATATGAAAAATTTTGGCATCTGTAAGTTGAACACAAGAAAGCATGACAGGCAGACAGACAGACAGACGGAGGGACAAATATATATTTTGCGTCTTGTTTTTATTTTTCTCCTATTCTCTCTTATTCTTGTAATACGATGACAGTCAGAAGAAAGATAAAGAGGTGGCCCATGGGCCTGAGCACTAACTGTAGCTACGACCAAAGTAAGATCTATTGCATTGAGATTTAAATCCGCAAGCATACACTTTGTATTTACGATTCTTGTTGCGGATGACCGCAAATGGATTCAGAAAATCATTTAAGGGCCTTCTCTCCGCTGCATACATCCTCACAAACTTAATGTGCTCTTACACCACAAGTTGTGAATACGCATTTATAGAGATTTATCAAATATATGTAGATATGTCCTAAAGGGGAAAGAAAGCTAAACCAGAGGTAACAGACGAATTTGAATCTACAACTTTAGGTTAACCCATTGTTGGAACTTCTAAGACAAATGTCTCCATATTTCTTGCATAAGCAAGACACATGCTCTGAATTAAAGCGGTATTCATGACAATAATGTTAGCTATCAACAAACCTAATAAAGATTAGTCCCCAAAACACTTAATTATAATTTACACCCTTTTTCTCCCTTCTCTATCCAAAGTTCTCTACAGGCATCAGCCTGTAGTGAATAACGTCAAAGTGAATGATGGTATAAAGCAAAAAGAAATCATAACAACAATAATAATGAAAGATATATAAATAAAAAAAAAATATATATATATATTTTTTATATATATATATAAAAAAATAATAATGAAAGATATATAAATAAAAAAAAAATATATATATATATTTTTTATATATATATATAAAAATATATATATATATAAAAAATATATGTATATATTTTATATATATATATTTTTTTTATTTTATATATATATATATAAAAAATATATAATATATATATAAATATATATATATAAAAAATATATTTTTTTTTGATCTTCATATGCCTCTTGACGATTGTTTCAAAAGCAATCTAAGCAAGCATTCATGAAAGTTCATTTTTCTTGACTTACGTTTCGATTAAATTGAAAAGTGACGACCTCAAGTCTCTTACATAAAAGCTTGCGTTAAGTCATTTTAAAGAATTGCTTTAAAACTATTTCATCATATGCACGTAGTAAACTTTACTTCCGCCTTTATTAAGAGTAAGTATTGCAATATTGTTGCAATTATTCATTGCTTTATATTGTAATAGCTTTTTTGTTCTTTTTTTTTTTTTTTTTTTGTTTTGTTTTATTGTTTTATTGTTATTCATTAAGCGAACTTTAAATTTTATTTCAGAAAAACGAAAAAAAAAATAAAAAAATAAAAAACCCATTTTACGTAAATATTTCATATAAAATATAAATTTCATACGAACTGATAGCTGAATAACTGAAACGATCAAACAAAACCGACAACAATCAACAGCAGTCAACAAAAAGAAAGAGAAAAAAAAAAAAACACCATGTAATTGCATTAAATGATTCATGTGAAATAATTATAAGCTTGTATTAACGTGATACGTACATAAATACATACATAAATACATACATACATACATACATACGTATATATTTATGAACACAAACGCAGGAACACTAATATTTATTTCATATTTAAAAATGAAAATTATTACATACATATATATAGAGGCAAACAGACAGACGGACAGACAGACGGATAGGCAAACGCACGCTCACACAAACAAACCTGGTTCACAAATGACACTCTCTCTCTGTCTGCATTAACTATTATACTGCTTTATATAGTGTAGTATACATTCATAGTTGTACATAGCTAATGACCCACACCACACACGATAACAAGCAATAGCACAGCAGAACAAACAAATAATAATAATAACCGTTGCATTTATATGCAGGTATTTGTACATTGAAATATAATCATAGGTTTTCTGGCTAATCTCAATACATGCCCACACACACACACACACACACACACGCACATATCGACAAACACATATATAAACAACTAATTGCATACATATATATAAATTTTATATTACACGTGTGAGTTAACGTTCATCAATAGTTATTTTATTGTTGTTATTTTCATTTTTTTTTTTTTTTTATATTTGCTTTTGTTTAAAGTGTCTGCATAGACGCTGTGTGTTGTGTGTATGTGTTTACGTTTCAAAGTTTTCCCTGCCAGCAACAGACAGCTTGACGCCAAATCTTTACAACACATATACATACATATATATATATATATATATATATATATATAAACGCATGCATAAAAATATAGACAAACACTCACAAATATACACACACACACACACACACACACACAGACACGAATACATTCAATGCATGCACAAACTAATTGCATACATATACAAATCTATTTGATAGCATGCCGTCGTTCTTAAACAATATAATAGCAAACAACAAACACAATAACTTATGGAACTCATGGAAAATTACCCGAAAAAGATTGTAATACAAAGAAAAAAAAAAAAACAGACACACAAAGAACACATAAAACAGCGGACAGAATACCGTTCACCATTTAGTCAAAGCTGCTAAAGCTAAGCACTTGGAACCATTCTACTTGACTGCTTATAAATGCATGCGAAAGTACGTACGCTTGACTGTATATGAACTTTAGGCGAATTCATGTGTAATGACGAGAGCGCTTAGAAATACACGTTCATTGCTAACTTATGCTCTTGTTGTTTTTATTTGTTGGGAAAACCTATTAAATATTTTTGTATTGCTTTAGGTAAAAGTTCTCTAGAAAAATGTAGAAAAGCGCAATAGCTTTAGTAACTGGAAAATACGTGGAAAACATTTAACTACCGTCAGAAATGAAACCCAACGCAGCACACATGAAAGGCGTGCACGCCAGCAATCATGTGTCCACCACATATACTTTTCCCTTATGGAAAATTTAACTAAAAACTATACGATAATATTTTTTTTTTTTTTTTTTTTTTTTTTTTTTTTTTTTTTTTTTAATAATACTCCTCTTTAGTCGTCTAGTTCTCTTATAAGAAAAGTTTATGAAAAACATTTTATTTTGTGTTGTATTACAAAAAGGTATAAAAAGGCAACAAACACTTAGGAAATGTTTCGTTTCTTACTCGATCGACTATCGACTATTGATTGGTTTCGATTTTCTTTTAAAAGTGCACAGCACCTGAAAGCCTTTAAATATTTTATAAATGGAGACTTTATTAAAACAAAACTAATATTGCATATATATAATATGTATATATGTGTTATGTAATCTATGTGACGGTGCGTCGAGTTTAGCCAATATAGTCTCGAAGTAAATGTTTCTTAACTAGAACTTAAGAAATTTTCCTAACTTGCAGCATAAACTTAGAAAGGACTTGTAATATGCCGCACGCGATTGCAACCAACCAATTTATTGCTGATTAATTAATGACTTCAAAAGCTATTTCGCTAATGTTATATAATGTCTTTTACTACTCGCCATCGTAGTATAAGTAGGGTGTATTCATATTGTTAAAACATTTGCAACAGCCGAAAGAAACCTTCAGTGATTCCATAAAATATACACATTCTCGATCAGCATCAAGTATGTCCGTCTTTCCGTCTAAATTAAAAATTCCCATAGTCGCAAAAATAAAGTTATCCGCTTCAAAATTTTGCAGCCATAATGGCAGTTTTTGTACTCACATTGACATAGAAATTGGAGCAAATCGGTCGAAAGACTTACCCACAGTACAATATAAACTGAGAATATATCTGTTTTTAAAAACATGGAAAATTGTAAGTTACTTGTAAACTACAGCACAAACAACGATGATAAGTTAGAAAATTATATTCGAATTTTTCACACACACACACTACTATTTTGCTAAAATAAACACAAAACAAGTGAAGTGACTATGTCGTAGGGTGCGGGATGGACAGAGGAATTATATTTGATTTTTCTACAGATACTATCTCTCTTATCTATTTTAATATATAAGTAATGAGCAGAAAAAGCCAATATTTCTGGTTTTGAACAGAGTTGTTCTCAGCTCATACTGAGCTATGATCGTTCCCTTTAGTCGATTCGACCCCTTCTCCATAGCAAATGGCCTGCAAAAATTTCCAATGTTTTTCCCAAACTAGAATTCCATGAGCTTATTTTTGGAGGCACACCAAGGACATTACTTAGTTGGACAGATAGACATGGAATCGAAATTTGATGACGATCTAGCGGATACATCAGCCTTATTGGCTCTCTAAAGCTTACTTGACAAAATGAAATGGGTAGCCTGCCGTCCTTTTGTCGTAGGTGTAAAAAATTGCAAATGTATTGTATAGATGATAAGTGATAGGGCATTCGGATGCGACATATATAACCCTATAAATTTTCGAGTGATGAAAACAAAGGACATAGACAAATATGTTTTTTGTAACTTATTTTAATTCAAATACAAATACGCAGGGAAGTCCTTATCGCTTTATCTAAAATGACATTACTTTGCCTATAAACCTGTGTCAAACCTGTGTGACTTCTTTGTGCCCCTTTATGGTTAGCCAAACTCTTTCACGCAACAATGTTAGTTATAACGATAATGTGTTCAGGAATAGTGTACGGGAGCTTCACTTGGATAAGTTCAGTAAGTTCTGTGCTACAACACGCCAAAGGCAACGAACGCTACTTGTCATGCTTTATAGGCAGGAAATTGCTGTTGACTCTTGACGGATAATAAATCGGAATCGGAAATGAATCCTTAAATAGATAACTGTGAAAATCATCAGTTCATATATCGGCATGGAACTCATGCATTATCAAGAAAATGGAAAATAGGTGCAAATAGATTTCGACAAAGCTAGGAATAAAATATATTTTTATTATTTTCTCAAAATAATCGCTTTGCTTGATCAAACCGCTAATTCACTATCAATTCTTCCACCTTGTGTAGGGATAAGTCATTCAAAATCTTCACAAGTTCACAAGCGAATTGATCCAAAGTGACCTATTGATAGCAGTCATTCTTAAGCTTCCTTGCGTTCTACTTAAAGCTTAATCCACTTTTCTCAATGCATTTACTTCACAAGTAAAAATGATTTTATATCTCAGGTCGCTAGCATTCACCCAGAGCTCCGACTACAATTTTCTGCTCTTAAAACTTCAGTATTGCTTTAGGCTTAAGAATGTAGTTCGATTAACAAATACAACCGAGGCCCCAGAAAATTTCCTAATTCATCAGTTTTGTCTGCTGCAGTGACAACTTTCACGATCAATCGGTTTTTTTTCTTTAATGAAAAATGAATTCCTCCATATCTCTGCAGCTAATCCTTCATTAACAAATTAGAAATCACATATATAACCAGCACGAATCTTTAGTTTTCTCAAGCAAGTGTTCCTCAATATTTATTCGAATATTTGCGGTGTCAGTAGCCATTCTCCAGATATTGTAAACTTTCGTCAATAGTGTACCCATTTTGAGAAACACTGATCGCTCCCGTTCCGCTATAGTCGTAAGCACGCAGAGAGAGAGAGAGAGAGAGAGAGAGAGAGAGAGAGAGAGAGAGAGATAGTGATGCAGGTAGTAGCCGCGGCCTTGACGATACATACCCAATCGGTCAGCGTTTCCAAACATTCGCTATAACTGCGGAGACACGCCAAACCGTAATTAAAGTAGGGTCTGACACTTTGCGAATAGAACCCGATTATGTCGACTATGTGTAGTCTGTGCAGAATGTTCGACAAATATTTCTCAAGCATTTCCATGACAAGTAGAAGAATTGGTGTCTTTTACTGAACCATACGACTTTTTTGATTTTGGTCCCTTTAACAAATTATTCAAGAATACCAGGTAAGCGCATATGAAACCAGAATTTGTGTATAGAAATTCCAAAAATTATATTCAAAGTATTACCCACGGCTAGCTATACATTTTTCGCACTTTTCTTACCTTTCGTGGATGACATGGGAAACAAAAACTGTTTCTCTTTTCAGGCAAATCACTCTTCGAGTATTTTTTAATCGCAGTTTTTCATTTCGTAAGAACGAAGAAGTGTTGCTCAGCAAGTGCTGTGTTGCATCAATGCAAACAAAAGATATTTGGAAAAACTGATATTTGATGAGTAAGCCGCATGGACTTGGACTCCCCAGTTGAGTGCTTCCAATGTATCATGTAACCGAATAGATGACCTTGGATTTGCTTTTTCGCTATTTCCTTGATTTCACGGCAGAAATCGATTAATTCTTGTTTGTAGGTTTCCTTAACTTTAACAGCTAATAACAGATCAGACGCTTCTGTTGCCACGAAACATAAAACATCGTCCTCCTGCTAAAACGATGTAGGCCCGCAATCGATGCGGACCCTGTCTGTAGTTTGCGTACTAACGCCTGCAGCTGCCTATGAAATAGATCCACCTTTTGCACTCAGCTAGGATACGATGCAAAAAAGACTTTCTTTCACATCGTGCTGATAAAGAGGAAAGTACTGTCCGCGAGTGCTTTTTATTTAGCACAATCCTGAACATTTCCATTAATGGAAAAATTAGTTTTGTGTTGCGGTAAGTGTTGGCATTAAGTCTGCTTATTATGGCCGGATGTCTAAGTAACCATAATCTATGAGCAAATTTCGGTTTTATATTTACATGCCTGGTACTATTTTATATACATAATTAGTTGTTCGTTTTTTTTTTTTTTTTTTTTGGTAACAAATCAACAAATAATTCTGCTTACTTAACATTTCGTGTAAAACATGTTTGTATGATATTCGCATAACAACAATCAACCGTAATGAACTCATGCTTAGAAAATTAATTTTTCCTTAAAAACAAAACAGAAAAAAAAAAAAAAAGAATCTAAAACAAACTATAAATAAAACTTAACTAAGGCTTTTGCATTTTCTTTCACTATATATATATGAAAGACCAATAGGGCACATGAACTTTGAAAATCTCTCTCCTTTTGCTTTAAAAACAAACATATAAACGTATGTAACGATTGACGTTAGCCTAGACATATTTATCAACATGTTTATGAAAATTTTTTGAACATAACAACAAAAACAATAAAGTAAAACGAATATGACAGCATTTCTATGAAAGTGTATTAACAGCATACAAACAAGGCTACGTAAACATGCTCTCATTTAACCAGCTTTGTATTATACATACTCGACTAAATACACAAAGATAACGTGTCTTGTCAGAATTAGTAATAAACTTCTTAAAAAAAAAAAAAAGAAGAAAAAAAGAAAAGAAGAAATAAATAAATAAAAGGGGAAAAAAAAACGAAAAAAACAAACACCATTACACATTCAGGCAACTAAAAGAAGCATATGCACATAAAACTCTTTTTCAAAATCCTTATAATAATAATACTTAAGACGATAAATATAAATTTAAAATATTTGCTCGTATTTTTTAAATGCTTTGTAGCGTGCGTTAAAAGCTTTGAACAGGATTTCAATCGTTTCTAAAGATTATAAAAAAAAAAAAAAAATAAATAAATAAATAAAAATAGTATGCTTTTAGCATACAATACATAAATAAAAAATAATGTATATATTTAGGAGCATGTTTATATAGGATAACAAATAATAATAATTGCATACTTTTAGGAAAATTACAAACCAAATATGTAGAGAGAAAGCATTTCATTAAAAACTGCAACAGGTAATGTTAACAACAACAACAACAACAACAACAACAAATAAACAAGTTTATAAACAACGCTAAAGCTAGTAGCAGTGCAAGTAAAAGAAAACTGTGCGTGACACTAAACGATAAAACGTATGAAAAAAGAAGAAGAAAAAGAAGTAAAAGTACCCAAGCTATCCTACGCTGGTTGTATCCCAAACACGTAGTTGCTTTTAGCACTGTTCACATAAAATAATTTCGTGTAATTGGAAAAAAGGAACAAGACAGAGACAAATGTTTCTTCGATCTTCTTCCTCTCTAACCGAATAATACTTTTTTCCATATCATTTCAAAGTAGATAAGCAAAAATAATCCTATATACTATTAAGTGCTATTAAGAAGTATACTAAAATCATAGCTTAGTCTAATAATAAATATTCGGATCGATTTACATTAAAGTCTGTAAACTATTGAAGACGACTGGTATCGATATCTGGCGAATTTCGCGCAATTTCTTCAAGGAATAAAGGAAAATGTAAACCAACCAGTATGTAGAAAACGTAACAAATTTTGATAAGATAGATCAGACAGACCTATTTTACAATCTATAACTTAGTGACGGAAACTTCCATACGCATTACGGAAAATTTTCAAAAATTGACTCAGCATTCAGTTAAATGCTAGTAACGGTATAATCACACTTTGATAAGAAATATCAAAAAGAGCGTGAAGTTCGAACTTCACTAGCGAAAAGCACCTACCACATCCCAGAGCGTTTACAGATCACTGTTAATGGACATGCTATGTATCTTAAATAGCGAAGGCATTTACAGAGCTCGGTTAAGGGATATGGTAGGTGTAGGTTGCAGTAATAACAGAGCTGTGTTAAATATTTAAAATAAAGATATAGTTGGATTTGTGGACACCTCATGGAAATACCTTCCAAGCAAATTCGAATACTGCTTATAGGAATGATTTTTATTAATCTTTTGAAATTTGTGATGTTAGCGAAGAATGGTTATGAAAATAGATCCCAATTAGAGACTCTAGCAGGACCAAACTAGGAAATGTCACCTCATAAAAATACCTTCCAAGCAAATTCGAATACTGCTTATAGCAATGATTTTTAATAATTTTTTGAAATTTTTTATGTTACTGAAAAATGGTAATGAAAATACATCCCAATTTAAGACTCTAGTAGGGACAAACTAGGAAATGTCACCTACATTCACCTATGTCATGTGAATCTATATAAAAATATCTGCCGAAAGAGCAAAAAAAATTCAAACTCCTCTTTCCAGAACTTATTTTAACAATTTTTAAAAAATCCCGTACTTAGCAAAAAACACATACCTTACTGACATTAACGGGGGAAAAGAAAAGGAAGAATTTAGTTTCTTTTTTAACAGAGAGATTGAGAAATTTTTAAATGATTTACTTTCAAGTCAGTAAATTTCTTAATAAACAAAACTTCTAATATAAGAAAAGCACATACGCACATATAATGGAACATTTCATAAGGCATTAGGCGGTCACACGCTTTGATAGCAAACATCAGTCTATAATTTATTGCTAGAAAAAACACACGAATCTCTTACGCACTTGTCTTATCCAAAGAAATTATATAAAAAAAAATAACCGACCATTGACTTAAGTATGAGCATGACTTAAGTATATGCGAATAGCATGATACTTTAATGAAAAATTTCAAATCAATTTAGTTTGAAGTCGATATCCGTCATTAGCAAAAATTCGCGAATATCGCTCATAAGTCTTATCTGAGAAAAGCATATACAAGTAATCTAGAATTCTATTACACCTGCGGCAGTGTATTAAAATCATTTTGCACTTTAATAACAGTGATCAGATCAAATTATTTTATAGCGTATAATGTACTAATGAAGACTTGTATCGAAAACACAAAAACAAATCTGACGCATATCTCTTGTCCAAAGAAACTATAAACAAGTAAGAAAATTATATTCAGTCGTGACCGAATCTTTTATACCTATCACCGTTATTCTAAAAAAGACAAGAACAGAAAAAGGCCTATATTTTCATGCTCCATAGTATGCAATGGGCGTGGATGATTTTGGTTTTTTTCGCATAGACATGAGGGTCTTGTGGGCCTGTTCTGTGAAAGGTTCAGCTCCCTCCAAAATTCTTTTGCAAATTTGTAAGCGATTCGCTAACGGGAGCATGTTTACCACATATGCTACGCAGTTGGGAAGACAGACAGATGGACATATTTCAACCTGCTTCCAAATTTCAAACTGCCCAGGAATTTTACATATTTTGTGGGGTTTTTGGAGCTTGTTTCCGCTCCTTAAGAAGATATTGAAAAAAAAAACCTCAATTTTTATATACTATTGTAGAGAGTAGGCGTGGTATATTTGTCCATTTCTGTAAAGATACTACAGCCCATAGAGTTTGCGTTAAAATTTTGGTATCTGCTATAGTTTGTGAGTAATGAGCGTTTTTTTTTTTTGAAAACCAGAGAGATTCTTAATTTACATGATGCAGCGGGCGGATCCTTCGATCGATTTGGCCCATTTTCAATACTAAACTGCGAGTAAGAACTTCCAATGTGATCGCTTAATAAAGTCGATGGATTTATTTTTGCGGCGAGGAGAATTTACAACAGACAGTAGACAGCTGGACACGCAGACAAACGGACAGCTGGACATGTTTAAATCGATTTAGCATTTGATGCTGAACAAGAATGTATATGGACAAACAAACGTTTGGATATACGTCTCATGACGGTGATGGGTATAAAAACTAACATTAGGTATCAAGATATATATTCAAATCGTGTCACACTTTGATGAGGTGGTGCAAATCGATTTATTTTGAAGTCTACACATCACTAACGAAATACCGATGAGTGCCGCCCAAACCTTCAATCTGCGAAAAGTATATAAAAATAGTCCGCTATTTCAATGAATCTTCGATCTGCAATAATGGCAATAAACTTCTGTGTGTTTTAGTGATATTGTGGTAATATTGTGGTCTGGTGTTTACCATCTCGTATGTATATTACTCTCATTTAAAGGCGACAATAAAAAAACAATTTGCTCTCCCATTAATTATCAGAGCATATCTTAAAGTCATTTCAGCAGCCAGAGGGAAACCTAAACTCGCTTCAATCAATACTATCTCGCTATACTTTATCGTAAGCCAAGTTTTGTAGAATATCTATATAAGTACTTTTAGGCCACTTTTAGACCACTTTTGTATGCAAAATCAACAAGTCCCAAGTTCTTATTGTAAATTCTTCTTATTAGGCTGACTGTGTGCGTTCATAAAAATTCAATTTGACAAAACAAAACGTACGTAAATCAATTATAATCTATTCAGTAATGAATATGTTTGTATGTTGATAACAATCAAAATAATAAAAATTAATAATACTAAAGTACTTATCGTATAATAATAATCAACAGACTCCCAGGATAAGCGAACAATATTACAAACTAAAATCTCATTTGAATATTTTCAACTATTGTTTACTTATTATTATTATTATTATTATTATTATTATTATTATCATGACTTTTTCCTTGCTACTAATATAATGTATGTATGTTCTGTACCTTTCTCGCTTATTATTTTCATATAAATATGAAAAATAAATATCGATAATATATTAATGTTGTTGGATTATTGTTGTGCTGTGGTTGTTTGTTGTTATATGCTTAATAATGTTATGCAAATAGTTTTCAAATTATTTTAATAGACTTTTGGCGCCAGTAGACCGCATTACGATGTGTTTGATATTCAAAAAAAAAAAAAGCAAAAAGAAAAAAAACACATTGCATGCAAACGCACACAGCAACTTGATGTGTAAATTGGGAAATTCCAATAAAACATAATAATTGAATGCAGTTCTATTTATAACGAAAAATATTATATAAATAAATTACATACGTACGACGGACGAGGCCGAAACTTTTAGCACTCATCGCTAGCTTGCGTATGTTAATTGATGGTAAACTAGTGGAGGGCATACTTCCTTCACACCACATCCCGATCATATTGCATATATTGCATTTATATCTATGACTTGGACAGCACTTGACAAAGTAATTATGCAAATTAAAATATCTGCGGACGTGTTGTGCACGTATTTCATCATACCGCTAGGCAATTTTTAATCTTACGATGAATTTTATTTGAATCAAGACCTCAACGGATCCATTTGATCTGATTTTATAAGAAAAATCGGTGAACAAGTTTCTTCTAATCGATTATTAAAGTCTTGAAAGCGACTTCTAACCAAAAGTCTTTACTTTGGAGTAAATCGTTCATATTGTTAAAGCTCTTCGCATACTTTTTAAGCTCTTCAAGGCACAATTGTCTACTTGACATATGTTTGGCAAATCCCACTACTTCCCAGTGGTGAAAAAAGATTTTCTCCCCATTTAACTTAACTTTACTGGAATTACGCAAAAAAAAAAAACCCATAAAATTGAAAAGAAAAGATTTTACAAAAAAAACCTTAACATACTTTACGGATTAATTATTATTAATTTGTAAAGAATATTTTTGTGCTTTAAATTCCTTAACAGTCGATGATCATTGAAGCGATTATTGTAATCCATGCGATTTTTTTTTGTAAATGATATCAAATTCCGCCGAAAGAACAAGAAGAAAGCAAAATTCGCAATGTTATAAAAGAACTAAAACTCCATGAAACCATTCTACCTTTTACCGTTAGGACTTGTGACATTTAAAAATGGAAATACGAAAAGTATAAAGAACATATCAGAAATGTTGCCATGCCAAAGACTTAGCTTATTACTTAAAAAGAGAAAAAAACAAATATTATATATATGTATATATATATATGTACACTAATATAAATTACATGGTATTTTAAAAAATATACTTTTATTTTTGCTTCAATGTCGTCCAAAGGTTTTTTTCTTATACTTATACTTATTTGAAGAATTGCCAGACCTACCTACCTACCCAGATCGAAACGATCGCAACTATCGACACAAATTAAAATTTTTGAACTTTTCATCATATACACATATGAGCATAAATCCCGGTCAGCCTAAACTTTCGCAACTTGAGACACTAAACGAACTTTTATAAAAATATCCAATGTGTACACATTCGTATATGTAAATATGACTATACATTCCATTGTCAACTGCCTTTGTAGAAGCTCTGCTCTGTCTGTCTATATATCTGTCTGTCTGTCTGTCGGTCTGTATGTCTGTCTCTCTGTATGTCTGTCTGTCTGCCATGTAAACAATATATTCAAGTCCAACTAACTATTGTGGAAACATTCCACAAATTTTTGATCAAGTGGAAGTCTCAAATAACATTTTTGGATAAATGCAGTCGATCGATTTGAAAATAATTGTGATCGGATTACAAAATTATGATACATTGTACACATTGGATATTTTTGGTTCAGTTTGCAAAGAGAACTGACGTATTGAACACATTCCAATCGACAAATTTCTCTAAGGTAAGGACCAGTTGATTGGAGCAAATTTAAATTTTTAGAATTATTTCTCCCTTAGCTTTTAAAAGACATATATAAATATATAATATAAAGCAGATTTTTTCTATGCAATACTATTTATATTACATAAAAAGTTCTTTGACGGCAACGATTTGCTGTCCTTGTCTCAATGATAGCATACTGAAAAGAGAGGGGAACCGACTTCTACGACGACTTGCGAATGCCATCACCGCAATGAATTAATATATTTATAAGTCGGTGTCCTTTATTAACCGCTGACTATGTTAAGTATCGGTCCAAATTTTGCTAATACTCATCAGGGCTAAGAAAATTTCGAACAGCCTTTTCAGAGATTAAGTAAAATTTATTAAAGTTCGTGGCACACAAAAGTGAGCATTAAAACCTCTGTACCTCTGTGATAGGCTACATATCTCCCAAGCCTATAGTCCCAAGTACCTATAGTCTTAGTTTACCTAAATTTTATACCGTATTTATAATAAGGGTTACGTTCTGACGTTGTGATCGATCGGTAGTCATAAGAGAAAGCAATGCATTTTTTTGGCATAGTTTTTGTGATTTTGTAAAAAACTTGGCATTCTAGACTAATAGTCACAATAAATCTCTCCAATCAGTTAATTTTATTGTCAAATAAATCACGCTAACCATACAAACAAAACCATGCCTTGTGACTTATGCCATCGAAGTGATATTGGTCATAAGAGAAGGTATAAAAGGCTTACTTAATAAATTTTAATCGAGCAGACTCGATCCACAATTACGAATCGATGTAAAGCAAAGGACCCCAAAAGATGTCTGTCTCTAGCCGAGGAAAGCCAACAAGAAACTTTTTCAAAACGTCTTCTTTCGATCGGGAAAATTAATCAAATTATTTCATATATCTCTAGGTTGGTTCACTATCATCAAAGTGCTCTTCTTCGTCGCCTTATGGTTTTTATTAAAGTATGCGCCCCAGGTAAACCTTATGGTGTTGCTATTTATTTTTATTGAACTATACTTTCCCTAATTGTGTAAATTTATTATTTTTGTTGACTTGAGATTCTCACTGGCTTGTGATTGCAAGATAAAGTGACAAGTCATCCTATCGATTTATTATACCTCATGTGTCAGACGTCATTTCAAATCGCACAAATTTAATAGAACTTGACGGCACTTCATATAAAATAGTGGAAATTGGGAAAAATATCGTGCAAAAAAAGGCTTCCAGTCGTATTTAGGCATTCGAATCGAATACTGGTCATGAAAGAATATAAAAATTTTTCTTTCTTGTCATAGTTTTTATGACTAGTCACAATAGAACTATGACTACCTAATGACTTGCGAATGCCTCAGTGATGTTTGTTGCGTAGAGCAAAGGTATAAGCACAAGTATGATGAAATTTGTTCATTCGATGTTTACAAAATTTGGCAGCACTTCCAATCCAATTTAGTACACCAGCTGACTTACTCCAAGTAACATCAGAAACATATCACAAGACAAGAGGAACTTTTATTTAATTGCGGTTTTCATGACTTAATAGCTTTGTTTGGAGACTTTTATTGTATTGACTATGTAGCTCCGGTATATCAAATTTGTAACAAAAGTGACCAAAGCTATGACAAGAAAACACAGGCTTTTCTCTTAAAAATTTTCAGTTCAAGGAATACGGTTCTAAAATATACATTTACTAATTGTGGATGCATCCATAGCGCGATCTATAGCACTTCTGATCTTGGCCTGGGTAAAAGAATAAAAAAAAAAAAAAAATTTTTTTCTCTTCTAAGCAATGCTCCAAGACTGTGATCGTAATTTCATCAAAAGGACAGACTTATATATATATATATAAATGTAAAGAGTTTCCAAAGCGTATCACAATTCGTTACAAACACTTGACCCGCATAAGTCTACTTATCCTCTACAAAGAGTATAAAAAGGTAGCCTGAATAGCTTGAACATAATATGTTTTTCTTCCTTTTTAATTGGATTTGTGTGGCATTATGTGCAGCTGGCCCTTGAGTTTTTTAAGTAGATTGTATTGAATCTCTAGAAAAGTATTAATTATTATTCACGTTACAACATTACATTATCGTTTATTTAGCATTTTCATAATAATTTAAAATCCGGTATTTATGTAGATAGCTTTTGCACAAATTACTTTACAGGCTCCTGGCTGCCTAGACAACATTCGCCATCGTATTCAATATACCCGGTAAACGTGTACAAATATCTATTTATTGAACTAAATGATTTTCAGTTCATGCTTCCCAATAACACGGCGAATACGGGGACTTTGTGCACGTATTTGCACACACATTAATATCTGTTGCATTGGTATGTATGTAGCTAGACTAATATCGCAAAAACCTATTGTATTGCGAGACAGACAATAAGCTAAGCTATACTGCGCTGTTCTCTGCTGCTCTGCTCAGTAGCGCTGGTCTACTGTTTCTACTGCTTCTCCCTCATTAAATATTCCAAATAAACAAAACCAACTTTGTATGATTGTGTTTTCAATAATTTTGTCAGGCAATGAACTCAAATATTCACAAAAAAAAACTTTAAAAACTTAAAAACTATAAAATGAATAGTTTTTTTTTTTTCTTTTTTTTTTTTTGCAGGATATTTTGTTATTCAACACTTGTTTCTTTCTCATTTCTACTAAAACGTTTACTAAACCCCGAGACCTTTTAACACTTTCTTTTAAGTTGAGAAAAATAAAATCAAAAAAAGAAAAAAAAAAGTCATTTAAGAAAACAATGAAACAGAATTGATTGTGACGAACGAAGCACAACAAACAAACAAATAACAACGGCGTCAAAGAGTCACGTTAAGGCGTTTTAGGCGAAACTAAATGAAACTGAATTCAAGCAGTCATCTTATCAAGCAAAAAACACAAACGCACACAAGGACAGAAAGAGAAAGAGAGAGAGAGATAGAGAAAGGGACAATCGCATCATTAATTACCGTTGGAAGTCTTTATAGCTTTCTGTCGGCCATAAACCTGACATTCGTATGGCCACTGAAAATCATAAATCTTTCTTTCTTTCTTTCTTAGCGAGCTAAGCAACGCAAAAGTACAACGTAGCAAACAAATCGAACCATTTAAAAAAAAAAAAAACAAAATAAAAAAAAAAGTATCCTTTGGCTAAGATGAAAAGAGTTTCGAGTTAAGTAAAAGAAATCGCGCGCACGCGGTAGCTATACAAGACGGCCAAACAAACGGCAACACATTAATAGCGCAACATCAATGACAACACCAAACACTAATGCACTTACGTGTCAGTTTCAAATTTTCCTCTCTATACACACATTCGCCATCCTTCACTCATTGTGTTATTATTATGCGTCGTTTGTTTTGCGTTTTTAAAATCGCCAAACATGAAAGCGAAGCGTAAATAAGTGGAATGTGGCGAACAAAAAAAAAAAAGATTTGGTATTTAACAAATTTATGAAATCAGAGTCAGATATGCCCGCTCGCTTGCTTGCTTGCTTGCTTACTTGCTTGCTGGCTTCCACTATCCATCTTGTATTCATCAATCAATTATTTCAATGGCTGTCAGCAAAGACTTACATATGTAGAAATTATTCGTTCGTAACATCCATCACTCAACCATGAACTGAAATGCCCACGAAATTTGATAGTGATTTGATTCGCAAAAATATTTAATTGAAATTTTCGGCGAGAAAGCAATATTGATGAATTAATTCAATAAGGAGAAGAAAAAAAAAAAGAAAGAAAAAAAAAAGAGAAGAAGAAAAGGCAAAGAACCAAAGGCAATTAACTAGACATAGACTCATTAATATAAAACATTTAAAAGGAGAATTAGTCACTAGTGTTAAAAAAAAAAATAAAGTGAGACATTATTCCAGCAGTAGTAGTAGTAGTAGTAGTAGTAGTATATTATATATGTGCAAGAAAGATCGTACCTCAATGAGGAATTATTCCAGGCACGATGTTAATACATCTCTGGTGTACATGTGAAATGAAGAAAGACCGATTAATGAAACATCCTTCCAGACTCTTTATTAACACATTAGTAGAATAGGTATAAGATGAAGAGCGAAGACCAGTGAGAAATTTATTTCAATCATAATATCAGTATATATGTAAAATGAAGAACGAAGATCAGTGAAGCATTATTCCAGGCACGATGTTAATACATCTGTGGTGTACATGTGAAATGAAGAAAGAAGATCAATGAATTAACTTTCCCGACTCTATGTTAACACATTAGTAGAATATGTGTACTGTGAAGAACGAAGATCAGCAAGACATTATTCCAAACACGGTGTTAATACATGGTGTATATGTAAAATGAAGAAAGAGGATCAATGAAACACTCTTCCAGGTTTTTTATTACCACAACAGCTGTATGTATATATGTAAGAACGAAGATCAGTGAGACATTATTCCAGACACGGTGTTAACACATCACTGTTATTATGGACCCTGGGATGATACATTGGTAGTATCTATGTAAGACAGAGAAGGAAGATCAGGAAGACATTATTCCACACACGGTATCACACATCACCGATATTGTAGACAGTAGGACGAGACATAGGTAGTATCTGTGTGGGATGAAGAAGGAAGACATTATTTAGACACGGTGTTAAGACATCACCATTACATTGGTAGTATCTGTGTTAGATGGAGAACTAAGATCAGTGAGACGTCATTCCAGACACTCTTATGTGTTAACAACACATCGCCGATATTATAGACCCTGCGATTGGTAGTATCTGTGTAAAATGGAGAACAAAGACGGCAAGACGTCATTCCAGACACGATGTTAACATGGTGTCGATCGCCGACATTATTATAGACACTGAGATGACACGTTAGTAGTATATATGAAAAGTGAAGAATGAAGATCATTGAGACATTGGTGATAAACATGTAAAATGAAGAAGGAGCATGAGTGAAATATTATTCCGCGTACAACAGAAAGAAAGCTTCAGAGACCCTATAAAATCTATGTATCATTGATTAGTATCAAATCTAAAGCGTTATATAAATAACTCTCCGTCCGTCTGTCAACTTTGCTATTAATCGTTGCAGTCATGGCCACAAAAAAGGACTTCTCCGATTCAGACACACGACATAAATTCCTTTTTTGTTTTTCCTTGAAGCGAGAAAAACTCAGCCAACTCGCTCAACATTAGAGAGAATGGAAATTTAGTTTCCTCTGTCCTCCTTGTGTCTCTTGCTAAATAACATTGAAAGGCATAAAAGATTCGATTACAGCCGCATCTAATTTTCTTACCTGTTCTTTTCAAACTTGAATATACATCAAGTAATCTCATCGCACATTATTATTCTATTGCTTTTAATTTCATCATAAAAAAAGTTGTTAAGAAAAAGACTTTTAAAGAGAGGGAAACGTTTTCAGTCGTTAAGTTAGTGCAAAGTATTTCTTTGTAACGAATGGATTAATTAAACGATATTGAGTTCAAAGGTGGAAAATTTTTCTATTATAAAATATTTATACCCTGCAAGCTTTGTTGTGTTACTAAGTTTATGCAGATGGATGCAATACCCGCAACGACTTGGGCTAGATTCAGCTTTTGTTATACCCATCGATTGAGAGAGCGATTACCGTTATCCGTACGTCGGTCAGTGAGTCTGATTTCCTTATGTTCAGCCTAGAGGCCGCAATTTATTAGATATTTTGTTGTACACAGACTTACTGTGGCTCAGGGACGAACACTCTTTAAAATGATTCAGATCGGATACTATACTATACTATACTACACTAGTACTATACTAGTACTATACTAGTACTACACTATACTGTACTATACTAGTACTATACTATACTACTATATATTATACTATACTATACTATACTAGTACTATACTATACTATACTATACTATACTATACTATACTATACTATACTATATATATAATATACTATACTATACTATACTATACTAGTACTGTACTATACTATACTTAACTATACTAGTACTATACTATACTAGTACTATACTATACTATACTATACTAGTACTGTACTATACTATACTAGTACTGTACTATACTATACTAGTACTATACTAGTACTATACTGTACTGTACTATACTATACTACACTAGTGCTATACTATACTATACTATACTATACTATTCTACACTAGTACTATACTAGTACTATACTATACTATACTATACTGTACTATACTACACTAGTACTATACTATATTATACTATACTATACTATACTACACTATACTAGTACTATACTAGTACTATACTACACTATACTAGTACTACACTAGTACTATACTATACTGTACTATACTATACTACACTAGTACTATACTATACTATACTATACTATACTACACTTTTCCCCCCTCCTCCCATATAAGATCTTATTTTAAAAAAATCATTACATGAATAACTACATAAAATATTGTGTGAGCCGTGGCTCTCTATAATGTTTTTTACTTTTTGTTTATTTTTGAATATAATTTTTAATTTAATATCCTAGGCTTATGTAAAATGCATCTAATTTCTACATATGACTTTAATCATATATAAGGGGCATGAAAAGACATACTTTTACCAGTACCACTTGGTACACTTGTAAACCGCTATTTCTGACCGCATGTAATCATTTATACTTAATCTACTATAATTAACTGTTGCAAGACGTAAATCATGATTTTAAAAAGGGCTTCCGCAATAAATGAAAGAGAGCATACATACAATATATAGACATTGTAAAGTAAAATAAGAACCGCAAACCACAAATAAACAACAATCTATTGCTTAAAGCTAACGGAAAAAAACCGGGCACACCGGCATCTAAAATGATTAATACATGATTTATAGCAAAGCAATTGCAAATAATGATATATTCCCCCCGAAGCGTATTCTAGAGAATAATTTCTTTCACCTCTCCTTCGCATTTACACACTTACGCAACCTAGACAGACAAAATAGATGTTTGACGTTGCATTCTGTTTTGTTCTTTTGTTTTTCTCAGCTTTATTCCTTTATTCCTTCTTTGTATGTTTTCTTCTTTTTTTTTTTTTATTTTCTTTTTATAGACATAAAAATATTATTAACAAAAAAAAAAAAAAAAATTTTTCAAAAAAAAAAAAAAAAAAAAAAATGAATAAAAAACAACTATGTTAGAAAAACAAAAAATAAAAAAAAAAAATTTTTTTCTGTTACAAGCGATTCATTACAAACGATTTATTGTTCAAAGGCAAGACAAGAGTTTGCCTTTGTCGTTAGAGTAAAAATTATTCTGATTGCCGGACAAAGAAAACAATAACTTAACAGAAATTCATAAGATACAAAATAGACATATATAACACACACATGCACATACACGTACAAACCTCTAATGAACGAGATGCCCGTCTGTTTGTTTTTTACGTAATAAACAAGTGAGAAAACTATACGCACCTTAAGGCGAGTTCGGAAGTTACCCTACTCCCTTATCGCCTGCTAAAGGTTGGGAAACATTTTTTTAAAGAAATATGAGTTTTGAGATGATTATCTTTGAGAAAAATGACTGCGAAAAATTACTCCTTGCAAGCAAAGGGTTTTCTATTATAACGAAAAAAGCATTTAGCTTTTAAAAGGGTGTCATAGCCTAAAAGACGAATGGATTTTTTGGCAATATTTTTTTTTTCTTTTGTTGTCGATGAAAGGGAAGATAAAAAGACGGCAATATTTGAGGAAGTTAAACATATATTTAAGCATCGAAAATAAGTTCTTTTCAAAAATTAAAAAAAAAAAGGGCTGCACCGTAGCCATCCTCGCGAGCAATATTTAATTGTGCCTGGCGTAAATATGAACTTAAAGAAGAAGATAGACGAGGATAGATTATGCTATGGCAAATGCGTGTAGTAAACATAATAACTCGAAGGGATTTTTAAAACTTATGGTATTGGTATCCTTGGAAATGTTGTTTCACTACACAGCTATAACAATCATGCATTAGAGAGGTTGAGAGAAATTGCATAAGCCTCACGCGGGGTCAATTTTTCTCAACAAAATTTACATTTAAATCTTTCAGTTATCATGATCTGTAGCGCGACAAGCGCGATGATACAGACAGGTAGACATTAGATTGCGGATGTATACAATACGCGGAAGGACTTGGGATAAGTCCATCAATTGATTTAGAATCATTTTTTAAATCGATTTAAGCTTGTCTGTCCGTCTGTGCGTCTGATCTATGTATTCTTATTTTCAAGTTTTTATTATTTCGATCGATTTAGAATCACTTTTTAAACCGATTTAAGTTTGTCTGTCCGTACGTGCCTCTGATATCTATCTATGTATTCTTATTTTCAAATTTTTATTATATCGATCGATTTGGAATCACCTTTTAAACCGATTTAAGCTTGTCTGTCCGTCTGTGCGTCTGTCTGATATCTATCTATGTATTCTTATGTTCAAGCCACAGTTCACAATTTCCGAGTTATTTTGATTTAATATTTTTGGTACACTAACGTGTTTTGCCTCAAGGATGAACACTATTAAAAATAGTTGGAATCAGACCACTTCACATGTCTTCAATGCCCTATTTGGAAAGGTCGGTATATGCAGAACTTTATTAATCGAATTCGTGCAGGATATTTAATGTTAGGCCGCGACCACCAAAGTTTTTACTTGTTATTAAACAATTGAAGATAGATTCTAAGTTTAGAGCCTTTGCAAGTCTCTCCTAAATAATTACATATAAATACAAATTCTTGGTCATGAATATTCGAGTAGCTAATAATTGTGGCTAATAAGTCAACTGCGGAAATGCTTTCTTTGGTCGAAGCTATAGTGAATGCTTGCTCAATCGGTGAAGGAGTAACACTTAGGGATTTATGCCCGCACCCATTACACAGCGGCAACCAGTTCCTCTATCTCTATCTCCATCCACACTTGTTTCTGACCATCACCGTGTTACACGAGTATGGAGTATCTTCTGCTTAAATATAAAATTATAGCTGCGGTTAAAGTAACTAAATAAGTATTTGACTCCAGTCAGTCAACATTACCTACTCGTCACCCATCATCACAATTTCAATAAATGCAAAATTTGCCGATATTTGCTTTTCTGTTTAACACTTCAACCTGTGATTTTCATAACCTAATAACCTTGTTTTACAATCAAGTTGATATTGGATTGATGGAGAGTTTTATTTCCGACTACATTGCTGTAAAATACTGCAGAAGCATTGCTGTTTGATACAAAGTTACAAAAACGACAAAAAGCAAACATAGTCACAGGCTCTTTAACCAACAACACGTCACACATGGCCCGAATGTAACTGCAATAAATTCAGGGGAAATTTAAAAAAATTTTTATTTTTTTTCTTTAAATAAATCCTTTTCGAAAGGTTAAAAAGGTTGATGGGAGGAATACCCTACATGACTTTGTTTAACACAGTTATTCATAAAATGAATTTTCAAAATAAAACTTTATATGAAGAGTGATCGAAATTGTTGCCCGATATGCATCCTTTACAATGGCATTCGTCCGTGAACATGTCAATTATAAAAAATTTTGTTTGTAGATTGAAACAGAAGAAGAAGAAAGCAGAAAACAAGACAGACATACGGACAGAGAAGTTTAAAATCATTTTATACGTTAATCGGTATAAAAACAAGTCCTAAAGTCCTTCTGCGTGTTACCTACATCCGCACACAGTTAATATACTCTCATACCACGAGTGGTATAAAATAATTAAAAAAATAAAATTTTACAAAAAATGTACAAAACTAAATTAATAAACGTTAGATTTGCTCGATTTATTTACGAAAAATCTTTTGCTTACTTCTTGCTTAAGAAATCAACGAAAAAAAAAAATAAATAAATAAATAAAATATCTTAGCTTAGCTAACAACTTACTGCCTAAAAAACACATTAACAACAATAACAAAGTGAAAACAATAAAAGCAACCGCAACAACAACAACGATGCCAGCAAGCGATCGCAATTACATATAAAAACATAACAAAATACAAAAAATAATAATAATAATAATAATAATATTACAACGATAACATAACAAACAGACAACACAAAGGCAACGACATTAACTGAAAAGTGAATGCCCTACAATTTAATGACGTCACACCATGCAATGCAACATAACATAACAGATATGCGCACATAGACAACATAGTCAGTCACAATATTAAAGCACAACAAGTGAGTAAAAAAGAAGAAGAAGAAGACGATGACGATGATGATGATGAAAAGAAGTGTTGTGTTGTGTGTGTGTGTGTGTGCTCGTTTTGTTTTTTCCTTTTTTTTCGGCTATAGTGGACGATAATTTAGCTGAGCTGAGCTGAGCCGGTTGTTTGCTGACTGGTCGTGCACCAGTTACGTTTGAACAAAACAGAAAATGTTTATAAAAAAAGAAGAAGAAAAAGTAAAAAAAAACACATATATATATATATGTGTGTGTATATGTATATATATATATAAAAAATACGGCCACAACAAATGGGTTTTTCATAGCGTATCGCATCAAAACAGTAAATGCTGCATGCAACGTTAAAATACAATAAACAAACACACAAATCACTCCATGGTTGTATCCACGACAAATAATTACCAATGAACGTATGCATGCATGTGATATGCTTGCATGCATGTACGAGTGTCTGTGTATCTCTTTAAATGTTTAAAAGAATAAAACTGAAATTAAAAAAAAAAAAAAAACAAAAAAAACAACACAATGAAAAGAAAAGAAACGTAAAAACCGGCCGCAACCAAAACTCACTCTTCTCTCAATTTATGTGTAAAGTTGTTGGTTAAACGATAAGCAGAATAAGCACGATGATGCTGTTCCGCTGCTAGCAGATACAGCCTCAGAATATGAAGAGCAAAATACAAAATCCTGAAGAAACATAAAAAGCAAAACAAAACCACAATCAAAACATAAACAACCCGATGAGAGATACTACACAAAAAAAGTAAAAAAAATAAAAAATAAAGAAAAAAAATAATAATAATAATAAAAATAAAAAAAATAAAAAACAACATCAACAGCAACAATATCAACAATTGCCATATGAAAGTGCAGTCAGAGTGGAACGAACTCTAGTAAACTGCATTCGTAGAAAAACATATAAGGGAAAGGAAACAATTGCAACAAAGGAGTGGAAGACGAGCACCACCATAGCATGCATGCATGCTTAACGCAAGCACATCAATAAACCAAAACAAAAAAAAAAAAAAAAAACAAGCAAGAGAGAAAACCACCAACAAAATGTATACCATAAAATCCAATAATAACAACAACAACAACAACACCATCACTAGTAATAGTAAACAGAAGAAAAAAAAGACATCAAGCATGCTGCAGCAATTCAACGTTTACTCGATAAACATTTACCTGAACATAAATACAGACACACATGCACGCATACGCACATACACAGAAAAATGCACGCATATATACATGTGATTTTTACATACATATTTAACCATATTTATATACATTAAGATGATGTTCGAATGTGTAAAAACAAAAGCAAGAGAATGAAAATCACCATGAAACACATGATTATAAAATAAAAACAACAACAACAACGACAACAACAAACAATTGTTGTTAATGTTTTTGTAACATTACCTAAAATAAAAGATGACGATCATACTTAGACTTGGCTTGGGCGCAAACGTAGTTACATATAGACAGACATATATCAGAATAAGAATACAAAGAGGATAGAAAATTTTAAAAGGGGCTTGGTTGCTTGATTGGTTCACTGGCTCGCTGGCTGGCTCGCTGGCTGGCTGAATGGCTTGATGGCTTGATGGCTTGGATGGGTTGAATATTATAATACAAGTGATGTGATGCACTTTCATGAAATGCTTCTTTTTTTAAATTTACAAATTTTTAACTAAAACTAAGCCGGGTAACAACTATTAGAATTTCTTTTTTTTTTTTTTTTTTTCTTTACCAAGCAAAAGGCGAACAGATCAATCCATGTTAATAAGCAAGGTGCGGAAGAGAAAGTAAAGTTGCTAGACTGTGTAGCGGAAGACAAGTATCTTAGCCCCTGAGCAGTGCTCGTGTAAAGTCGAATAACGCTTTATACGAGTCCCGAAAACTCTAAAAATATATTACCCTCAACTTAGAAGAAGCCGTAGGAACTTTTTAAAGAAAGTCTTAGCATTGCATGATAAGCTATTATCGGCAAATTCTAGCGCTATACGATTCCTGTATCAAAACATAACGTTTTGTGTCACAATTTCCTAGCAGGCAAACCTAATAATAGCTCATATAAGTTTATCGAAAGAAAACTTTACCAACCCACGAGAACGCCCTATCTTTTCGCCAACTTGGCAAACAACCTTAACGGGGCTTTTCTTGAGAGAAACTAGCATGTAATACAGGTCTTAGGCAAAAAGTTTTCAATAGTGTGTGAGATGAGTTTTTCAAGTGAAAATCCTAATAAGGTTTGATATATGATTCGCGACAGCGAATCCTAGCAACATGACTAGCAGAAGATGACACATGATATGCTTTCCTTCTCAACCGAAATCGTTTGATACCTTAACAATATTGAGAAGCGATCTAATTCACTTAATTAAAAATTTTGATAGAATTTTTAAAAGTTGTACTCTTTCTTTTTTTTCAATAAAGTTAGTTCTACAAACGGACAGACAAAAGACATATAAAGCAATCATATATTAGTAGATGCAGAACTCCATGATTATAAATCATAATTTGGTTTGCGGAGTACCATTGAGAGAAGCGCATAGGAACTTGTTAATCTTGTAACCACACCCCATATGGCCGCTCATTTGAATCTATGTGAGGTTATATTCAATTTTAATTTAATTCGCAATAAATCCCTAGTAGTAAGTCAGATGTAAATAAGAAAGTTCTATCGGCCTTGGAGTGATTCTTTGACCAAGGGACAAAAGAGCGCCAAGTCGTAAAAGATAATCAGGTTAACCAAGATCGCTAATGCACACAAGATCACCAAGAGATACAAAATCACCAATGCATCCAAAATTACCAAGAGCTAGTAGAGCACTAAGTCCACAAGGGCACTAAGATGCTTTAGATCATTAACATATACAAGATTACCAAAGCACCTAAAATCATCAAGCCATAAACGATCATCAAGTCTCCCAAGATCGCTAAGACACACAAGAACACTAAGAGATAAAAGAGCGCCAAAAATACGAAGAGCACTAAAATACCTTAGATCAGCAATACATAGAAAATTACCAAAGCACCTAAAACCACCAAGCAACAAACGATCATCAAGTCTCCCTAGGTCACCAAGGCACCCTAAGGCCATCACCAAGGCATTCAATATCACCAAGGAACTCAAGATCACCAAGACTGCCAAGATCACTGAGGCACCCAAGAGTACCATGATATACAAGGCCACCAATTGATATAAGATCATCCAGGCACACAAGATCATCAACACATACAAGACCACCAAGGCATACAAAATCACCACAACCTGCAAGATCACCAAGTCACCAACAGCACTAAGATACCTTAGATAACCAACAAATAGTAAATTGCTAAAGTATCTAAAATCATCAAGTCATAAAAAGTCGCCAAGCCTCCCAAGACTGCTAAGGCACCCTAAACAAATCATCACCAAGGCACTCAAGATCACCAAGACGCCCAAGTTCGCTGAGATATACCACAAGCCCCAAATTCATCAAAACACCAAAGATGAAAACCAAGAAATACTTTATTAAATTGTTTGCGGATCATTTACCGGCTTAAAAACTTCTTCATATAAACATTTTGGGATGATGCACTTTTTATAAATTATAAGCAACAATTTTTTTTGCGAACATATAAGCGCATCCCGTATGTTTTTCGACTAAACTCTCAGATTTCTCTGTGATCGTATTAACTATTTACCCTTAGACTTAGCTTAGGTAGCTTAGCTTAGATAGCTTTTGTATTTGTAAGTTGTAGCAACGTGTGTTTGTTGTGACAACGTGTAGGGTTCAGAGAGATCGTAAGCCTGTTCTTAAATCTAATTTTTAGTCACAAAATAAGGATATGTCCGCCAAGTTTTCGAACCGAAACTTTGTAGTCCCAAGCATTTGAATGGAAATCAGACAGATGGATGGATATATGGATGTCGAACTTAGGTAAAGCGATTCAGAATTTTACAATATTACGCTAATTCATTCTTTACGACGGAAGAACCGATTCGCTATATACCACCAATTTTAATGATGATATATATATAGATATGCATATAGATATATATAGATATATATATAGATATATATATAGATATATATAGATATATATAGATAGATAGAAGACCATAAAAGAAATAAATATCAGATATAGGAGAGGCCAGAAGTAGTTCGAAAGAGATGCTATCGATGAAGCCCACTACAGTCTTGATAAGTCAGATAAGTGCCGCAAATGATATAACAAAATCACTATACCTCTATACCTTGAAGGTGATTGAAAGATAGAAAACAAAAACAAGAAGAAAAAGAAAAAAAAATACCAGCACTCTGAACGTACAATCAAACTGTTGCACTAACATGACTCAACATGACAATCACAGATAAATTTTACTCTTGTTACTGCTCACTGCCTGTTTCTGTTTCTGCTGTTGATGATGTTCATGATGTTATTGCTGTTGTGCTCATCCTCTTATGACTAAACGGAGGTTTTTATCATTTTTTTTTTTTTTTTATTTTTTGCTTTTTATTGCTAGACTCAGTTTTGTTATTATTGTTGTTGTTGTTGTGTATTGTTATTAGAATGGTGCTGATGTGGTGTGGCTTGGCCCCGGTTGAAGGCATCAAATACGAACCTATACCTAAAGCGCTGTTTTCTTCTTCTTCTTCCCAGTTTTTTTTTTTTTTTTGCTTTATTTTTTTTTAGTATAAAATTTTCTTTTTAAAGTCTATACAAATAAACTCACATATAATCAATGTTTACTATTCTACTGCGCAATAGTAAACTGACTCTGACCGAATGACTGACTGACTGGCTGTCTGTCTCACTGAGTATTCTATGCTATACCCATTCTATTCTTTGTTTCCCTTTTGCTGCTGTTGTTGTTGTTGTTATTGTTGTGTGGTTGTATTTTTTATTTTATTTTTTTTATTCATTTTTTTTTTATTTTTTCTAACTTTGTATTGTAATGCATTCATTGCACGTCGTCGCAGCGATAATTATGCCAAACTCTATAAGCCATTGTGTGTGTTTATAATGCCAGAGTCGTTTGTGTTTATATACAAAACTATATGATCACATGTGCATTCATAGACACAGGCACATACATATATACATATATACATATATACATATATATATAAATATATATATATTTATATATATATATTTATATATATATATTTATTTGTATTTATATGCCGCTCTAACACCCAAAGAGAACTTCAATTAAGGAAGTATTAATGATCACAGTATGACATACGCATGTACACACATATAATTGTTTAGTTTTATGCAGTAAACTTAAATAAACAGCAAAAAAGCTAGTTTTCTTTTATACTTGAAATGTAATCAATGATGGATATAGATATATATCCATATATATATATATATATATATATATATATATGTTATATGTACCCACATATACATTGTATATATGAACAGATATCAACTGGACTATGGTTGTTGCACTCATTATATGAAAAATGCCAACTAATGATTTTACAAGACAGTCAGTCAATCTATATGTTACTGCTCGCCCGCTCTAAGAAAATTTTAGCAGAGTAAAAGCCGAAAAAAAAACTCATTATTCGAAAAGCTGTTGCACAAAATTTTTTTACAAAGAACGCATCGCTTAATAGTTGCCTTACAGTGAAGCTAATTAAATAGCAATACCCTCTGAAACTCATCCAAAAAAAAAAACGAAACGTCTTATTCATCCATCTTTGATCAATGATTTTCCGTAAACTTTCCTTTAACCAGATGAGATTAACATTTAAGGCGAGATCGAATTTTGTTAACATTCATCTCAGCATCCATTAGCTAATGTATTGCACATAATAGCAACATTATATGATAGAAATTTTTTCGCTCTGCTTACAATCCTTCAAAGATCTAAACATTAGGAATCTTTTTCTTTAAAGTCAATTTAAAAGTTCTTCCTTTATCGTATATAAGGAAGTGAGTATATTTTTTCGAAAACTATTCTACTATTATATGATACGATGACGGGAAAGTTCTGTTATATTATTTTACTTCTCAGATCAAGGCAAGAAGGTAGAATGCGTCATGCGAGTAATCATAGATCAACTACTTTTAATAACCTGCAGAGTAAATAGGATGGCAGCGAACAAATTGCATTTAGTACGAGTTCTATAAAGGAAGAAACCTATCGCGTGCTTGTGAAAACTTATATAATAAGTTGTGAAGTGAAGATGTTTTAAATGTTCAAACCTGCCAAAGATTGCTTGTCATATATCGTTCCATATGTTTGAGTCTCATCGATCCGGGCGATAATCATATTTTACGGTCAATGTGGGAGAGTACTAGCATTTAACCACATTGCAATTGCAAAGTAACCCGGCATCTACCATCCGACACTGCTGAGAAGCCCACCAAACATCCTCATATTCAAGTGTTTTATTGAAACGATGACAGAGCTTTACGCTCAAAAATAATATTAACCTAAGCTCAGGCAATGCAAGTCTGTGTATTATACACTATATTGACATTTACACAGCATGTTACGCTTACTTTTGATGACACATAATTTCCCTAACTTTACGACCTTAAAGCTTTGCCCCACAAAATAGTATTAAACCAAGCTCGGGAAATGCAAGTCTGTATACCATACACTATACTTATATTGCACTATATTGATATTTACATAGCATGTTACGTTTACTTTTGATGATACATAATTTCCCTAACTTTACGAGTTTATTGAAAAGATGACAGGGCTTTTCATTCCAAAATAATATTAACCTAAGCTCACGAAATGCAAGTCTGTACACTATACACTATACTTATATTGCACTATTTTGACATTTACATAGCATGTTACGCTTACTTTTGATGACACATAATTTCCCTAACTTTACGAGTTTAAAGCTTTGCCCCCTAAAATAGTATTAAGCCAAGCTCAGGAAATGCAAGTTTGCATACTATACACATATATTGCATTATATTGACATTTACATAGCATGTTACGTTTACTTTTGCTGACAAATAGTTTCCCTAACTTCACGAGTTTATTGAAAAGATGACAGAGCTTTTCACTCCAAAATAATATTAACCTAAGCTCACGAAATGCAAGTCTGTACACTATACACTATACTTATATTGCACTATATTGACATTTACATAGCATGTTACGCTTACTTTTGATGACACATAACTTCCCTAACTTTACGAGTTTAAAGCTTTGCCCCCCAAAATAGTATTAACCTAAGCTCACGAAATGCAAGTCTGTACACTATACACTATACTTATATTGCATTATATTGACATTTACATAGCATGTTACGTTTACTTTTGATGACACATAGTTGCCTTTACTTTGCGAGTTTATTAAGAAAGGGATTTTTTTTTAACTTAAACTAAATTTTTTGTTCCACTATCTACAAAATTGGAATGAAAATTAGGGTCAAAATTTATTATCTCGATGCCATATACGTCATAAACCCCATATATATATATATATATATCTATATGTATGTATATTTCAAGTACATAACAGTAGAGCTTATTTTTATACAACAGAATATATGGAGTCTTGGTACGTTTTGGATTCACGGAGACATTGCTACAAAGAATCTTAAAGCTCTAAACTGAAAGTTTTATGGGTCATTTATGAGGTCATTTAGAAACAAAACAATTAGAAAAAAGGAAACATTTTTATTTTATTGTTCATTTTACACTAAAGGCCACGAAAGTAATAAGAAAAATAATTGATAGCAAATGTATCTCGTCAGATAAAGTTGGATAGGCGGACCGATAGACATTGTCCATTATTCACGCTGATGAGTATCACATGGAATCTCTATGGATTCTGTAGCCGGCACTGCACAATCTAACATATACACGTATGTTGTACCGCCTGTACGCTGACAGGAAATGGAAAGTAATTTTCCTCTGAAGAATTAATATATAAAATATTTAATTAGCATTTAATCGGCAATCGAAATTGCATTTAATTATTTTAATTGTATTTACTTTATGCGTGACAACTGCGATTAATTACATAAATGTTTGTTTTTTGTTTTATTTCAGGTAAGTCCTTTAAAAACGCTTACGTAATCTTGAAGCCATTCATGTAAGTAGTGTGAACAGTATTTGGGATTTTTAAAAATATTTAATTCAAATCAATTGCAAATATAAACTACAGACTACATTACAAGTAAGCTCAGCATCTACTGATTCTTACGTACATATATGTTTAGCACAAACTTATTTATTTTTTATAATGCGAATTCATTTGTTTAAAACTCTGCTCCAATTTCATAGCGCAGTTTTCTTTCCATACAGTAAGATTTTGAGATTTGAGTAAATTTCTAGATATTCGCAGTACATCAATCCATACATACATAAGATCAGTTTCCAAATCACTAAATCTAATTCTCTACAGCTATTCTCTCTCTCTCTCTCTCTCTCTCTCTCTCTCTCTCTCTCTCTCTCTCTCTCTCTCTCTCTCTCTCTCTCTCTCTCTCTCTCACTCTCTACCTCTATCTCTCTCTCTCTATCTATCTGTCTATCTCTCCCTGTCTCTCTCTCTCTCTCTCTCTCTCTCTCTATCTATCTATCCATCTCTCTATCTTTAGAATTTAATAATGGACTCATCCATAAAACTCTATGCTGTGCTTTTCCTAACTGATTTCTCAGATCATTTGGATGAAATTGTGCTGCTAATATATAGAGGCACGGGCAAGCAATCTTTGTTGAGAAATTTCGAAAGCTGCGAACTTTTTGTTTGTAAAAAGTTTTTCAAAATAAAAAGAGTGTTGTTGTAAAAATTCTCCAACTCGATCCATTTCCATAATAAGGTATTTCTTTGGAGCAAAACACATCAGCATGCGCAACTTACATGGACGGACGAACAGATGGACAGACGGACGGACCGACAAAGGGACATACCGGCAGATATACTTAGATTGATTTCGAAAATGATTCCGAATTGTTCGGCATAATAAAGAATGGAGTATTTACCTACAGATTTTTAATAAAACAAATCGTTCCCTTTAAGTATACTGCGTGACTAATACGCTGTGTACACAGTAATTAGATATACATATTGAGTATCTTGATCTTCTCTTCTTCTTCTCTCTCTCATCATTAATTTGTTAGACCATTTCTAATTAATTTAACATACACTCTCTCATTAGAAGAAAAGATTCAGATGCTTACGAATGCAATTTCAAAGATCGATTTCACTCTTAACGTAATAACAATGACGTAATGACATTTATCGAATTCGATTCTTTTCATTGTGCTGATGTTTTCCCGTTTTTAGTAAGCGCTAATAATCGATTAAAAAAGTTCAAATCGAAAGGAAGGGCAGCATATTTTACATTACACTGCATAACCGCTTATGTAATTTCGTTCTGTGTACGGTTGCATATCTTCTGCTCTAATCTTGCATTACAACCGTTTGACAAATCCCATATAAGGTGAGGCGTGCAGCAACTCGAGGTGTTTTCGACATCTAGTTTTTAATTTTACTTCCTTTTCAATACGTAGGCTATATTCGGATATGTTGCGTTTATGCAACACACATTCGGACCGATCCGAACCATGTTGAAGAGCATTCATGCTTGGGCCGAAACATATCGGCATATCGTTATACATCTCAAGAACTACAACCCCTGAGTTGAGCGCAAGAATAAAAAAAACGGACAGACGGACATATAAGCATTCATGCTTGGACCGAACCATATCGGCATATCGTTATACATCTCTCTTGGGTTAAGCGCAAGAATAAAAAAAACGGACAGACGGACATATAAGCGTTCATGCTTGGGCCAAATCATGTCGCTGTGCGCGTTGTCTTATGCGGAAGCCAAGAAAACAAGATATACAGGCGGACGAATGGACGGATGAGATTAAATCGATTCAGAAAATGACCGGTGCAAAGAAAAGTTGAGTTTACCTCAAGTTCTTCTGAATGCTGCATACATCCTCACACACTTAATATACCCTTGTAATAAGGTCTAGGGTATAAACAATGCTACGCCCGTAATAATTTATCCGACAAATGGCCTCCAAGGCTTTGCTAGCATTATACATACGTACTCTGATCCCCATCCATTGCTTGTTATCGCGTAATTCACTTCACAAAGTGCAATCGCTTCACGTTACCAAGGGATTTCAATTCTTGAACCAATTGAATTTCGCTAGCAATGAGAGGCAAATCTTTCATGAAAATACGGAAGAGAGGACTTTTCGCTCTGTCCAGTTCTTCATAATCAGGGCGCTTAAGTGTTATCCATAGGGGGTCATAGCAACACTATCACGACCTCCTCCAACAATTTGTCTTAAGGGACTGAAAAATTGCTTACGATCACTCGCTAATTGATCGAATTCGCTCTAAATCTTTTTAAATCGATCTCCTGATCTTTCGCAGATGACGAAGTCAAATCCCTGTTTCGCACTACCTTGCCTAGATTTTGAGACGCCCTTCAACGTGAATCTAACTAATCGCTTCCAATATATTAAAATCTCCAAATGTTTTTCCCCATGCATTTTTATTTATATTTATTTCTAATTTTAGTTTTTATCATTTTTATCTTCTCGCGAAAATTTCTTCTTTATTTTTAATTTTTTATGCCCATCACCGAAAGATGAGAAGTATATTTATTTTGTCGAAATGTTTGCAAAGCCCAGAAGGAAGCATCAGAGACGTAATAAAGTATATAGATTCTTGATCAGCATCAAATCTTAAATCGATTTAAGCATGCCCATCTATCCATCTGTCTGTCCGTTGTAGACATCCTCCTGGCCGCAAAAATGCAGCAATCGACTTCAAATTTGGCAGAAATAGTGGAAGTTCTTGCACGCAGGTTGGTATTGAAACGGGTCCAAATCGGGCAAAGCACACGCCCGCAGCACACATAAACTGAGAATATCTCTGCATTTCAAAAGGGGTAAAAAATTGGGTATTTGCTCATTACTCATAAACTATAGCAAAAAAATGTACAAAAATTTGAAAACGTATTCTATGGGCATGGCTGCAGCATTTGTGCACAAAAATGAAGAAAATAAACCACGCCTACTCAGTATTATAGAGCATGAAAATTTAATTATTTTTTCAATATCTTAATAGCGCACAGAAACAAGCTTCCCAAACCCCAACAAAGTATAGAAAGTTCTTGGCCTAAATATAGCCGCCTGTTCGTCTGTCCATCCGTCTTTTTGCATAAGCTTGTAGTATTTGTGGTAAACATTCTCCCGTTCGTGAAAATGAAGATATCGCCTACAAATTTTTAAAAGAATTTGGAATTAACCTAAACTTTTCAAAAGACACGCCTACAACGCCCACATGCTTCTGCAGCAAAAAGTTTTACTTTGAAAATAGAAGAAATCAACTGCACCCACTCCATATTATAGAAAATGAGAATTTTTTGCTTTTACTTCTTTCGCGTTTTTTTCAGGGTAAACGGATGGATGGATGTAAAAGATTCGGTCCCGACCGAATTTAATTTTCTTACTTATGTTATTTTTGTCCCAATCAACACGAACTTTTTTTATAAGTTCGTTAACTGTTTGGTGCCTTTTTTATTGTTTTTTTTTTTTTTTTTTATTCCCCTCTTCTTAATTGTGAGGTCGAGGCCGGTCATGCAAAATTGTTACTACAAAGAGCTATAAACAAGTACAGCGTAGATGTGTTGCTAAAGCTATAAAATCGCGCCTAAAAACGTGATAATAAATATTTACAGAAAAAGCGTTTACTACAAAATATGTTTTTTATTTTAATTTTATTATTTGTGTTTTTTTTTTTTATTTTTTTTTTTATTATTCTTGTTTTTTGTGCGCATTAGTTCTTTATTTTATTTTATTTATTTTTGTTTTTTTTTATTACCATATACTTAGTACTTGCGATATTTATTCTAAAAACAGAATTTTTAGTTTTTTTGAGTTTTTGTTTTTGTTTTTTTTTTTTTTGTTCATTTCTGGGCTTCTTTTCAAAAGAACACAATAATAAAAAAAAAAAAAAAAAAAAATTTCAACTCTATATACCATAAGCAAAATTCCTTCATAATTAATTCTTGACAAGAGCATACAACAAAAAAAAAAAAAAAAAAATGAAAAGAAAAGAAAAGAAAAAGGAAATATTCAGACTTTATTGACGAGGTCAGTTTTGTGTTTTGTGTGTGCGCGTATATGTTTATATGTACTTGCAACTCACGCAAAACTTCTACAATAACATTCACGTATAAAAACATACGTGCGTTGCGTATGTTGTTTGTATATAAGTAAGTAAGTGTAAGCGCCCATCCAGTAAATGCGAAAGCAGTTTTTACGACCATTGAATAAAACTTTGAATGGAGTTTCTTTTCGTTTCATTTGTTTTATATATATATACATATAAATATGTATATATGTATATATATGAATGTATATATTTTATTAAAAAAAAAAAAACAAAAAAAAAAATTTTTTTTCTTTTTTTTTTTCATTTACTCACGAATGAAAAGCAAACATTACTACGCAACATTATTGCACATAACATAATTTTAGCTTTGCAACAAAAATAATAATAACAACAACATTACATACAATTGAAAATTGTGCAGCAAAAGCTGCAGCATCAGCAACAACAACAACAACGACACTAGCATTACATATATAACAAAATAAAACTAAGCATCATAGACTTGAAAAAAAAAAAAGCAGAAAAGAAGAGTAACAACAAAAACAAAAATAGAAAAACAGAAATAAGAGGAAGATGAGTGTTCGTATATGCGTGCAGTTACATATCTTTTACATTGATGACTGAGACTGGAATGATGATGACGCCAAAAGTACAATGGCTCTTTGGCTTTGGATTTCATGTACAAGCATATGTATGTAATTGCTTGTGTTGTGTGATGTGTGTTTTTGTTTTTCTCTTGCAACCGCAGCAAAAAAAAAAAAAAAAAAAAACAAAAAAATTACACTAAATGCCGAGTTTCTGACTAACTTTAAGCGTCATCATCTTCGGCAACCGCTGAAAATAATAAAAAAAAAAAAAACTACAAGAAAGACAAAAATTAAAAAAAAAAACAAAAAAAATGCCGGTTGGCCAATAAATACCAATACCTTTAACATATATGAACTTGAACGTGCTTATAAGCCTAAGTGAAGCTAAAGTTCAGCTCGTATTGACGTAGCCATGGCAGTCATCACAATGCAACAATGTTTAAACTAGAATTTAAACGAAATAAGAAATTGAAGAAAAAAGAAAAAAAAAACAAAGTTGTATTATAGATGGATGTAAAACTTTTAATCTGAAATAAGTCGCATCACAAAGAAACTCAATAATCCTTTTAAGGCCATCGCAACCAAATATGTAAAAATCAAATAAACTTTTCCTTGAATGCAAGCGTGCCAATGCAAGTCTTTCGTACACATTGTTGCCAAGTCTCAGGTTATTCCCGGCAGTCATATGAGTTATGATGAGTTGTTGAAATTTCTTCCTTGGTTATGAAGAACCAATTGCTCAGGAGATGTCCTATACACGGTGGAACACCGTGGCAATCAAGGAGAAAGCAAAAAGGCAGCGGTATTTATGTCTTTGTCTTCTTTTCTTTGTTGAATCAGTCACTGAGTAGATTTTCCTACACTAAGCGGGCGACCCATTAAAGAGATATTCCCTGCAGCAAGAATTGGGGATGGAACGGCAAGAAAGAAGAGAGGAGTTAATTCCTTTTCCTTTTTTTTCATTTTTTGAATTAGCCACACAGGCGTCTATCCGTACTCCCTATACGGGCAACTGCGATGATAGTGAGGAAAGGTTGTAGGTGTATGGAGCGAAAGAAGTGATTAGTATTTGTATGTGTGCCAGTCGAAGGATTTCTCCCAGACGTGTGCTTCCAGTCCAGTTAGGAAGGACTACGAGTAGAGGAGGAAAAAAGAACAGAACGGTTTTGCCTATATCTCTCTTTTATGTTCTACAAGCCAGCAAAAGCTGTCCCCTGTACCTCGGGAAGGATAACGGATAGAGGGGCAAGAAAGAAAAGAGGAGTTTTCTATACATTACTTTTTATGTTGGACCAGGCACCCAAAGAATGTATGCCTGAGTCGGATGGCGTTGAAGGAATATTACGGGGAGGGGGAGAAGAAAGAAGAGAAGAGTTTTCTGGACATTTCCTTTTATGTTGAATCAGTCAGCAAAAGGATACCCCCTACATGCATGGGCCCAATGGCGGTCAAGAGGTATGATGAGTAGAGGGAGAAAGAAGAAGAGAAGAGTTTTCTGGGCATTTCCTTTTATGTTGAATCAATCAGTCAAAGGATACGCTCTGTACGCGTGGGCCCAATTATGGTTAGGAAGAATAATGGGTAGTTGGGGAGAAGAAAGAAGATAATTGTGTCTTCGTTTTTTTATTTTCGATAAATCGCTTAGGAGAATTTACTTATTATCCACGGCTAGAGCTTAGTAGATCTGTTCATCATCATGTTACATCTTTAAAGAATGATGTTTTTCGAGATTTTCTGGTTAGTTGAGTAAGCCATGTAGAAAGTGTGCTCGATCATAGTAAAGTTCAAATTGCATTCAAGTTGCGATGAGATTTCTTAAAAGTACATTTTACATACACACACTCTTTCACAAATGAAGAACTTTTTAAAAGGCCCGTTCAAGCTGTTTCTTCTTTCATTCTAATAAAACATAAGCTAATTAAAATGTTTATAGAAGTTTATAGAAGAAGAAGAAGAAGAAGAAGAAGAAGTAAAAGTACGATCCATTGCAACTATATATGAAAATCGATGTGATGACATTTTTACGAGTACTATGATAGTACTATGAGCGCAGACCTCTATACGAATATCGAAGCACTCAGTGGCTGTATATTGGTTTTAAGATGTAGGCAAACGATCCAATGGAGTAAAAGAACAAAATTAAGTGGCCATTGAATTGCAAAACTTCATAAACTTAATAGACTTGAAAACTTTGATTTCAATAACTTAAGTTATTACATATGCGGGCACTTTAATCCTTGTAGATGAGATAATAAATCTTAATGTGCTCGATACACTAGGGCTTAAGTCCTGGGAATGCCGTAGTATTAACATTGTTGACTCAACAGCAATAATGCTTTTTATTTGCATCATGTTCTCTTCGATCTGCCAGGCCATGGTTTTTGATTAACAGAACCAATTTCTTGGTTGGATTGTTGGTTGCATCATTTGGATGCAATCTTGCAACATTAAGAACACATCACGAATTTTATAAAATGTTCATTTTAAAGAGCTTTAATTTTTATCATAAATTTTAGTCTAGCGTTTGCGTATCCATGACTACAATTTTACATTATTCTTGTTGTTAAATGTCAAGATGATACTTATAAAAAAGAGTTAGCGTTCAGGAAATAGTCAGCACAATGAATCATCTTAGGTATGATATCTAAGAGCGACATTTGAAAAATTCTTAATGTATTAAAAATTATTTAAAAGCAAGCAAAAATACTATAGTAAAACACGGCCACCGTTAAATACCCTATAACACCTTATAGTTAATCATCTAACGACCATTCAAAAGAAAAACGTCTTACGAGAAATGGTCGGAAAAGCGGTCCGATTCGAACCATTTCAATAGTTTTCGTCCTTGGGCCCGAGGCACGTCAGTGTATCCCATTTCATTAAAATTCCCCAAAGATTGTGTCCTTATAGAACGAAAAACAAGATGGACAGACAGACACATACGGTTAATTCTAAACTTTAAGAATTAGTTTTTGAATCGATCGGCATAGTAAGAAGTAGGGTATAACAATTTAAAACTTTATTCTCGGGCAAGATCGCTCATTAAGTATCCTACACCACCCACTCCACCTTATCTAGTAGAATTCTTAACCTGTCTTTGTCATATAATATCAAAAAATTATACTTTATTACCATGGAAAAGCTTACTTTCCGTAAGAATTCTTTTATGAGTAGGAGTCCGCCAAGTAGATCCATGTAATTCAAACTTACTATAACATACACATAAACTTGCAAGTTTGCATTAATTATCATTGGAAAATGCAAAAAGTAGATCTTATTGTCTTATCTTTCCTAAGAGCATTTATATCCGCATCCCTTCAGTAGGCTAAAGTATTACTTATCACCGACTTTAGCCGAGAAATACTAAAAATTACAAATTTTTTTCACATAACTATCTTTCCAAAATAGGACATAACGCTGGGACTTTGGGTAAAATTTATTCAATTATTCATTTTACTTGGGCCAAAGTAAGTCAGTATACTTAATTTCCTTAAAATACCTTACGCAAGTTGCAACTATTCGTATATGAACCGCTTAACAAAAAGAACATTTTTTGGGGAGTGGCCCGATTCAATCCATCCATCTCCCATACATTTAACTCCTGAGTCAAAACACGTCAGTGCATTAAATTTCGCTAGCAGTCAGAGGGACAGATGGACAAACTTACTTAATTCGAGTCAAGAAATGATTGTAAATCGGTTGGTGTAAAGCGAAGAAGTACTTCTAGATATTACATAGATCCTGCAGTGCATGAAATTTGGGCAAAGAGACTTATGGACAAACATACTTAAATCAAGACAAGAAATGATTCTAAATCGGTTAGTACAAGGTGAAGGGAGTGTCTTAAGTGCTTCTAGATACTACGAAGATCCTTCAGTGTATGAAATTTAAGCACTAGTCAAAAAGACATATGGACAAACATACTTAAATCAACACAACAAATAATTCTAAAACTGTTGATACAAGATGCAGGGGGTATCTTAAGTGCTTCTAGATACTACGAAGATCCTTCAGTGTATGAAATTTAGGCAGTAGTCAAAGAGACATATGGACAAACATACTTAAATCAAGACAAGAAATGATTCTAAAACTGTTGGTACAAGATGAAGGGGGTATGTTAAGTGCTTCTAGATATTACATAAATTCTTAGAGTCAGTCTAGTAAATTTCATCAGTAATCAAAGAGGCAGATGAGCAAACATATTTTCACCAGGACAAGAAATGATACTAAATCTGTTGGTACAAGGTGAAGGGGGTATCTTAAGTGCTTCTAGATACTACGAAGATCC
The DNA here is from genome assembly GCA_000688715.1 of Glossina pallidipes. Classification (NCBI taxonomy): domain Eukaryota; kingdom Metazoa; phylum Arthropoda; class Insecta; order Diptera; family Glossinidae; genus Glossina; species Glossina pallidipes. The sequence continues at coordinate 306,356 of KK500066.1, forward strand.
TTCAGTGTATGAAATTTAGCAGTAGTCAAAAAGACATATGGACAAATATGCTTAAATCAACACAAAAAATGATTCTAAAACTGTTGGTACAAGATGAAGGGGGTATCTTAAGTGCTTCTAGATATTACATAGATCCTTTTAAATCAGTCAGTATATGAAATTTGGGCAGTAGTCAAAGAGACAGATGGACAAACATACTTAAATCGAGATAAGAAATGATTCTAAAACGGTTGATTCAAGGTGAGGGTGGTATCTTAGATTCTTATAAATTGTATCACAACTTGTCTGAGGTATAAGTGTAAGCATTCCTTACTCCTTAAAGCATGAAAAATGTCCTACACTTTTGAGGTTTCGCTTTAACAAGTAACAAGTATTTGTAACAAACTTACAGATATTTATAAAAGTATATATATGTATACATATTTTTGTATATTTATTTGTTTATTTTTTTTTTTTTTTTTTTTTTTATGAAATTCTAAACAAGTACTATAACCTTCAACTTTCATCTCATTATACCACTCAAACTAATTTAATTTAACCGTCTTTATCTGTCACTCATTCGTATGATGTGAATTTTGCACAAAAACATACAAACTTAATGATATACTCGGCGAGTTGTTGTACATATTTGCTCATCCTATCATTTCATTCATTTATCTCTACAAGGTATTTGAGTAACGCCTTAACATATTTTCTTTATTTTTTTTTTTTTTTTTTTTTTTTGCATTACAAAAGTTCTTCATGCTTAATATGTTGCTTAAACCAAGTTTAAATTTTTATATGCCAAGCAAGTAATAACAACAAGAATAACAACAAGAACACGACGACAACAAGCATAACAACTACAGCTAAATTATTTGTATTTTTCTTCTACCTTAGAGAGCCTGCAAGCGTAGTTTTGTATACAATATTGTAAAAAAAAAAAAAAAAAAAAACACAGGGAAATATTAAGTGTGTGCATACCTGTAAGTCATAATGTTATTGCATCTATATATAAGATATGGTCAGGGTTATCTGTGTGTGCGTTTTCCTTCTTTTTTTGTTTTGTGTTTTTTTCCTTTCCCTTCCTTTTATTCTTTTTTTTTTTTTTTTGGGTTTTTTTTTTTTTTTTTTTTTGGTATTTACTTCCACCTCTCTGGCTTTTTTCCTCATATATTTAATGATGATTTTTATGCTTTCTTGTAAATGAGTGAATGCCTGAATATAAATCATAAATATGCTTTAGGTGGTAAACAATTTGTTATAATTAAAATTTTTGTAATTTTTCTGTATAAATTTCTTTTGCACTCACAAACACACGCGCGTAGACTACGTTTTAGTAAGTATATGCTTGTAAAGTAAATGAAAAAAAAAAAAAAAGTACAATTAAGTTATTCTTTTTATACATTTATATTATTAACATTGCAAAATTCAACCCATACTTCCCTGTGCTAATCCGGTAAATGCCCTTACACATAAGTCACAATAATAATTTCAGTAAAAGTAAATTGAAAAATGTTTCAAGAGATTACTTCTTGGGTTTTAGAGTTAGTGTAAAAATGTTTAATTTTAAAAACTATAACATACTCTTAGGTGTTACTAAAAATTAAATAACTATTGCCTATGTATTCGTACTATTAATGTTTTCTGTTACCCACCATCAAAGGATGCAGTTTGTACTCACTTTATGACAATCTGTAGAATATCCAAAAGAAAACTTCAGAGTCCCTGAAAAAAGAAACAAGGTCAACTTTTCATTTACACGTCTTGGGTAGTATGTATGCAATTTTTTTTTTTTTTTATTGGCTGCTGTAATAGGACAAATGTTATTCCAAGCATGCAGAAATGGGTTTTCCGACTTTTATCATGTCAGTGAAGCAATCATTTCAGACCATCAGCACGTGATGAGAAACATCATTACCGAAGATAGGACTTTAGCCTAGGCATACGACTCGGAAGCAAACGATCAATCAATCTTGTAAACTTTCCCAAAGTCGCTCAAAAATCAAGGTTATGTTAATAATTTTCTTCAATTATTTTCGTGTCGGGCATTATGAATTCCTTACACCTCGCCAAACTGTTGATAAGGAGTACAATTTAAATTTAATAAGGGCAGTGAAAGTGGTTTGAACGAAAGATTCTATCGATAACAAATTCACTTTATTTCTTGGTTGCGTATTCTTGGTAGTATATTCTTGATCAGTGTGAAATTCTGAAACGATCTAGCCATGTCTGTCCGTCTGTCTATGTGTGTGTTGTTACACTTTTCTGACCGGAAAATAAAAAATAAAGTCTTCAAAATTGGTGGAATTATTGCAAGCTCTTCTACACAGATTAGTATTGAAAATAGGCGCAATCAGTGGAAGGACACCCCACCAGCACCAAAGGAATAAAAAAACGCCTTGTTGTTCATTAGTTATAAAATATTACAAATAAATGTCCAAAAATTTGAACGCATATTCTATGGCCGACTTGCATAATAATTGAAAAAATTGACCACGCCTACTTAATATTAGTAGAGTAACAAAATTTAATTTTTTTTTTTTCAATAGCTTTGTAAGGCGCAGAAACAATCTTCAAAAACCCCATCAAATAGGTAAATTTTTGCCAAGCTTTAAATTTGGAATGCACCTAACCATGGCCGTCTGTTCGTCTGTCCATCAGTTGTGCATTTTCCCATTAAAGAAAGTCAAGAATCGCGTTTGCAATGAAATTTAGAAATGATTTAATCTTTTCCAAGGACACAACGTCTACAACGCCCGCATGCCTACGTGACAAAAACTTTTATTTTGACAATAGAAAAAATCAGCCGCGCCCGCTCCACATTGTAGATCATGAAAATTTACTTCTTTTACTTATTTTGTCTATTCCAAGATAACGAGGATAGGTATAAAAGATTCGGTCAAGACCGAATAAAATTTTGTTACTTGTTGAATTTTTGACGAATTTTCGCCGGTAAACTATAAATTACTTTTTCCAATATCTTTTGCAAAACTCCAGAGTACATATCGCCCTCAAGGCTACTATTATTTGCACGGAATCACGTAAGTCACTTTCTAACAATACATGCTTGAGCTGCACTGATTTGCCAGTTTAAAGGAATGTAACATGCAATGGCGTAAATGCTGCTTGTTGACATCACTACACTTTAACATGCACGAAAAGAAAGCTTATAAGTAGCAAAAACTTATATCACACAAATACCAAAGTAAAATTTATCTATCTGTGAGATTTTGGAATAAAACAACGCATCAGATAGAGTTTATGCGATTTCAAGCCAGAGCTCTTAGTTGTCCACTTATTACACTACAACCTGATTGCAGGTACCAACAGATTTGATTTAAGGTATCAAGATCTAAGATATGTATACCCACGGAGATCTTATTTATACACCAAATGATATTCTCATTCCTTTAACTGAGGACTGAATGCTTCTTTGACGTATGTGTTTGAAAAAACTCGAACTTGTTCGCTTAACTTAGCAAAATTATTCTTCTAACGAAGATTTGACGTATGAAGCTATAATAGTCAGTGCTTCACTCTTTCTGGACGATAAATCTCTTTGATAGAAGAGGAATCACTGCCTTGCAAAAGTGTGCTTCATAAAATTCCCTTTTTTCTCGAAATTGGAAACTTGTAGCTGATTATAATTCATTTTCATTTCATTTATAAATATCATAGGTGATATCATAAATAATAAGGTGTTTATATTAACCAAAGATATGAGTTATAATAAATTTTTCCATTCATCTGCCATAGCTCATTACAATCACAAAAAAGAAAATATATATACTTCTGTTCTTTTTCAGTCAACTTAACCATACCCATCTGGGTTTCAATATCTAGTCATTATTTTAAAACCTATGTCTTAGATCGCAAAAATTATTACAAAAAACTAATAATTGATGTTCGTATCCTTAGCTGAAGATCGCAGATCAAATGTGACGAAGAGGCTGGCGCGTCAATAAAAGACCAGCCGCCGAGCAATTGCAAGATTAGGAAAACGATATCAGTCTTTCCTATATACATTTAGATATATGCGTAGTTAATGGGCACGCGGCCTGTGATGTACAAAGAAAATGTCCGTCTATCCAAACTTTAAGAATTAAGGCAACAATCTTTCATATACATTCATGTCTGTGAATTTTGAAAATTGAGATGATCTGTTGTAACACACACAACTTAGAACCGATACTGATTCCACATATTAAATTTTAAAAACACTGGAACATAGCTTTCTCAACAAAACCATTCACTTATTATTGTTATTATTAAAAATTTAGCCAGAGAATAAATTCTAAGACTAAAGTCTTAAAGCACTAGCATCTAAGGCTTTCGGATTTATTAAAAACTCTATCGTACTTGAGATTTGAACCCACGACCATTGAATTGCTAGTCTAGACTCTTGCCTGCCCGGTCACTCAGGTGGATAAAAAAAGAGCATTCAAATATGGAAATAACTCTCGAAAAATTCATTGAACTTTGCTAAGACATCGTTCCAGTTATCATATCGTTTCAATTTATAATTAAAAAAAGTTTTTCTTAGTCCATATGGTTATCTGGTTTATCCATCTAAGCGGTCGAGTAAGTAAAGAATCTCGACTAACAACTCAGCGATAGTGGATTCATATCTCAAGTGTGGTAAAGTTTTCCATAAAACGGATAGCCTTAGATGCTGAAGACTTTAATCTTTGAATTTATTTTTTTGGCTAAATTAATTATAAAAATCTGCCTCTTGTTACTTTTTCTTTAATTTGAAATTTTGCTTTGCCTTATGCAATTGCAAGGATATAACACTAAATTGCCTTCGTAGAGTTTCTTTTCGCTTTCACCTAAGGTGCAATAGTCTAAGCGTATCTTCAGCCTTCCTCAAATGGAAAGGGAATGGAAAAACACAACGTTACTTTTAGGCTGACCTAATATCAAACCTAGTTGAACAAAAAGCGAGCAATTGTCACGTATTTATATTATGTATCCAAGATTCATCCCCAAAGGATTTCGTTATATGTTATATAAAAATGCGAGTTTATTAATTTAGACATATCGTTTGCAACGCTTAGGACAAGTAATCGAAGCACAAAAATTCTTTCATTAATTTTTTTTTTGATTACAAGCAATCACTCAGGGGATGTCCCCAATACGTGTAAGACGGTGAGATTTATGAAGAAAGTGGATGAGGAGGGGGGGGAGGGGGGTGTAAAGTGGCCACGGCCTAGAGGGTGCGTGCTCACTCAACAAGTGTTTCCCCCTGCATCGACTAAGCACTCACTATAGCTGCAACTCACTATAGCTGTAACTCACTATAGCTGTAACCTAGCAGGGTCATACGAATGTGTGCCCAATCGATCAGTGTTACATCTTCGTAGACTTAGCACTCACTACAACCTGGCTGGTCAACCTGGCTACAAACTGGTATGATCACGCCGCACTAAGAAAGCGATACGGAGCGTCCACAAGCTAGCGGGCGTGTGTCCAATCAGCGAATATTACACCTTTGCCGACTGAACACTCACTGTACCTATAACCTGCTATGCTCACACCAACCTAAGAAAGAGAGAAAGAGCGACTAGTGGCTGCGTGCCCATTCAGCCAGTGTTATGACTTCACTGACTAAGCACTCACTATAACTACAAGATGGTATGGTCACACCGCACTTCAATTGGTAGTCGCGATCCTTATAAAGTAAACTATGATGCTGTGTGGGTGTAAAAAAAATTCCCTTTTAAATCAGCTGTGTTTACTGAAGTGTTTTATGGAAGGAAATCTTATAAAGCCTAACTTTTCCAAGATGATAGATGAGGGATCTCGAAAGTGTTGCTTGCATCTTAAGAAATCCTTAACATCAAGGATAAAAGCACCAAACGCAACGCAATGAAAGTTCAGTGACTTATTTAATTGTCCCCCTTTTGTATGCAAGCAGCAAACGCACATAATAGGTAAGATATAGAAGCACTTATCAGCTTCAAATTAGTTCGACTGAGTCAAGTTACATAGATTTAGAAATTTATTCATTCGCACGTTTAAATGTATTTATGCCTCTGTAATGGCATTTATTCCCTTTTGTTTATCAATGTTCCAGGAAATCGTTGCGTATGTATTTGTGGAATTCTTTTAAATATTTCTTATATTAAAAAATTCTCTCCTTTTTATTTTTTCAATGATAATAATAATAATAATAATAATAATAATAGTAAAAGTGCATTGACAGACATGTCCGTGTAAAGTGTATGTTGTATATAAAGAAAAAATACAAACAAATTTATATTTCCATTACACTAACATAATGAATTCTTTCTCTCTCTCTCTCTCACACTCTCTCTCCCTCCTTCCTATACCTTGAAAATAATACGATGATGTTAAGCTACAATGGTGTAGTAGTAGTTCAAGTGCTTGAGTTACTTTTGCTACTTATGCCGGCTGTTTTGTTAGCCGGTATATAAAAATGAAAACGTAAACAATATTTTCTCTCTCTCTCTCTCTCTCTCCGTTTGCCAGGTCCCTGCTTTTTCTTTTTTGTGATTCCTTTTTTTACTGAAAATTGTAAAAATAAAGGAAACGAACTAAAACTATGTTTACATTTACGTTGTACTACTTACAGTCAGTCTATGGTTACTTGCTGCATATACACATACACATACACAAATATGTATATATGCACACGGAATAATATAGAAAAATACATCCAGCATATAATCCAGCAATAATAAAAAAGAAGAAGAAAAAATTTGCAACAAAACAACAACACAAAAATTTAAGGGGAGCATTGTGTATGTAAGATACTTGAATGTAAAAAACAAAAAAAAAAAAAAACAAAACAAAACAAAATGTTTATTGCATGGCTTTATATAGACATATGCCCAAACTACGTATACGTATACATACCTATATATATATATGTATATATATGTATATATATATATATATGTATATAGATATGAGAAAACATCGCCCTTTCTCTGCAAACTTTACATATGCATTGCGTTACAAACATTCGCTCTGTACACTGGCACTTCAATTGCATCAAGTTGGCAAAAAACAAAAAAGAAAAAAAAATAAATAAATAAACTGAAAACTGATGATGCCATACCTTCCAATTGCTTTCAATATAAACTCAGAGTGCACATTTCCGTTTTTTATTCTGTACTTCTTCTATTGTATGTGACTGACTATAACTCCCTTCGCCAGAAAAACCAGAAAAAAAAAACAAAAAAATATATATATAAACATGCCTGCAAGTAGGTACCCGTGAGTACAGTATAAGTACCTCTTTTGGGGTTTCAATACGTTTATCCCTTTTTGTTTCTATTGTTGTTGTTGTTGTTGTTGTTGTTGTTGTTGTTGTTATTATTATTATTGTATAACATTTTACATACATACGAATTTAAGTTTGCATACTCGCATAAATGTATTACCATTTTATATACATATATATGTATGTGTGTATACATATATATATACATATATATTTACTTCTTTCTACATAAGTGGTGTTATACATAATGTCGTTGTGCTAACGAAGAACATCAGCATACAATTTGGGAGCGCATCTACATATTTGAATCCGGCATACATCAAATTTTTCGCATAACTTTTATTTTTTACATATTTTTGTGTTAATTAAAAAAATAAATAATAATACCAAAAAGAAAAAAAAAACACAAATGAAAATAAAACTATGTTTACCTTTTGGCAAATCCGATAGGTTTATCTCTGTTAACTAAAAAAAAAAAAAAAAACGTTCTTTTTAAAATCAAGTGAAGTAACAACCAGTGAGCATTTCATAACCAGCTATAGCCGAATCTTTTCTAACCGCCCCCTTTACATTAAAATAAAAAATATACAAATGTTTTATTATTGCAGTTCATGAGAGAAACGAACAAAATAGCCATTTTTTCGTTCATCGGCTTACTTTCTACTGCATGTCCTTCGAGCGAATTAACCGTTTTTGCAGTACCAACCTGCAGTACCAACAATCTCCAATATTTTTACGGAAATCGTAGACAAATTAACAGACGGACGGACAAGCATACATAGATGGATACCAAATTTAATGCTGATCCATAATGCATACGCTTTATGGCGTCCACTTTGTTACAAACACTTTTTGGAAAAAGAATTAAACTTCGAAACTTTTATAAAATGCAGCAATCGGCGCCGAACTTTTTTGCACTCTTGTGGAGGATTTATAGAATATATGTATAGATTTGTATCGTGAAAGACGTACAGGAAATCTTAAAGACTGACGGACAAACATGTCCAGATGGATAAAAAATTTCATACCGATCAACTATAGATATGGTTTATAGTGCCCGGGAAGTTTCTTGCCCTTTGTTACAAACACTTTTTGGAAAAAGAATGAAATTTCGATGTTTTATAAAATAAAGTAGACGTGGCCGACTTTTTGCATTCTTGTGGAGGAGTTATAGAACATAACTGCAAAGATTTATCATTATATCTGCAGTAGTTTATAAGTAAGGAGGAAATAAATCAATTTTCCTTGTTTTTGAAAAATGAGATGTTCTTGCTTTACTTTGTACTGTGGACATATCCTTTAGCAAATTTTCGAAAGGCAAAAACTTCCAACATTCATTCTAAATTTGAAGACGATACCTTCATTTGTGCGCCCAGTAGAAGGTTTACCGGAAGCTTTACACAGTCAGACGCAAGGACTCACGGACGGACAGAGTCATGCTTTAAAATTTAAAGCTGTTCAAAAATATGTAGGGTCTCTTAACACATTACCTTACTTCACGCAATGCCCATGCGCATACATTCCTGCCTTCCTTCATCAACCCATCAAATTTTTTGATTATTTCGATTTTTCGATATTTCGGTAACCAGAAGAACTTTTCTTGTAAACAATAACGATAGTTAATGTGGTTTTTTTTGATAACCTAAATAAACCCATAACCTATTGCTGTTAAATAAATTAAGCTATCGAAAAGAATATATGGGCGGGACAAAAATTTTAAACTCCCAACTTAGCGTAGCGTTTACTGCACCCACCATAACTCCAATAACAATTTTCATTGAAATTTTATTTGCAAAATCTTTACAATAACATTGTAGAGAGAAATATGTAGAGAGAATATTCGATAAGTCTTTTCAAATATTATTTATAAACAAAAGATTGCCTTTTTTTTTTTGCTTGCAAAAATCAAATATTTTCATTGAAACAATCGCCCAGCCTCTGAAAAATCAATTTTTTAAAGCATCCTACGTGCAGATGAAGAGATGAAGAAATGAAGAGATTTTTTCATGCCAGAAAGTCTTTTCATTTCAAAATGCCCGCAATAATGGCCCCCCGTGTTTCACCGCTTTAATATACCATAAGCCTAACATATTTTCAATACTTAAGTACACGCTTACTCACTGCTTCGAACATTTTTATTCCACTATCTTGCATTTCATTCTAAAAGAATACTAATACGCTTTTTTCTAAGGCTACTGAAGTGATGTTATTCCTTGAGTTTACTTATATTGTAATTGGCATCCTAAAAGTATGCTTTAATAATGGAATTTTTTTAAACGTTCGGAATTATGCCATGTAATATTAGGAGAATGATTAGTTTAGTTAAAAAAAAAGAACAGAAGGCAAAATTATGTTAATAAGATCCTTATAACAGTAAACGCGCTGCCCAGATAGAACGTAAGTCGATCGATTGAAACAAGTGTTAAATAAAACTAGCAATGTCTGTCGTACCGGGTAGGTTAGAATACAACAATTAAGTGGTTGTAATATTTCCTGGAAAGGATTTGCTGTGATCTTGGTAATGCATAGCCAATATTTGTTAACAGAGTTCACGGTTCATAATCAGGTGAAAAGCCACATTTACCTCAAATACTTTGTCATACCTTATGACACTTGTGGTAAGTGATGGTATGTTAAGTACATACAGGTATGTATAAGACACAGAAGAGGTTAAAGTAAACCCATCCGATAAACTCAACATGGCTTTATAAATCGATTTAAGCTTGTCGGCGTCTATCTGTCTCTCTGATGACTGTCCCTGTATACTTGCTTTTAACCTACAGGTTAACCTACAGGTTGCAATTTATGAAATATTTTGACGAAATTTTGTACGTCGTTCGGATTAGTTAAAAATAGACTCGATCATCTCTTTTTTAAGACAACTACCCACATAAAACTTTCGTCAGGCGAAAAACTTTGCATATCGCGACAAAAATCGCTATATGGTAATATATCGTCATTTTAAATGAATGTGAAAAATTTAGCTCAGATGGACTGATGATTTCAATCGCCTGGTGTGTAAATCTTCTTCTAAGAAAGTAAAGAAATTTTTAAAATTTCACAGTGACAACTGATCCGTATTGGTAGCCTGGTATAAAAATCAACGGTACTATATTTGGATTACACAGGTCTATTTCTACAACACTTTGATTGCTTTTACCATATAATTCGAGAAAAAATTTCCTTTATACACTTCGGCCTGACGATACTACTCTCGCAGGGAGAAGTCGCAGAATCCAATCCAATATATGGCAGTATTGGGTGGCGCCTTCTCTTAAAATATCTCTCAATCTAAATCATCTAACCAACACACTAGGTATAGTAGGTTCGTTAAGCTAATGAACATCTTTGGCTCAAGAGACCATTATAGTTATTTGAAAAGTTTTTGCACGACTTTTACCTCGCTGGAATTTCTTTTTTCAACTATCTTGCTTCTATTCCTAAACCTTTTTTCGCGGATCTTACATCTTTTTCTCATGGGTGGAGAAAAGATACGAAACAACAAGCGGGGAATCAAGGAAAGTGGAACGAATTAAAGAACTCAAAAGGTATTAGAAAGTAGCACCTGTTCTTAAAAGTCGATCTTGCAAAAAAAAAAAAGTCTACAATTCTTGGGGCGCATTTTCTGTATTTTGAAAATTTCTTTCTGATATTTCGATGTAGGGTAGCACTCGTTGGAAAGGAGCATGCAACGCCGAAATAGGCCCTCCAAGTTATAGTATAACTTTCTCAATCAATATAAGCTCGTCTGTCCGTATGTCCGACTGCTTGTCTTCTGCTCTTGTGTCCAATTTTGGAAATATTTTGTTAAACTTTCGTATCCTGACTTGTGTTTTTGACCATGGAAATAGTGCGGATCGGACCACTTGTTCAACTCCATCTGACAGAAATAGTTTCTTTTGAAAAGTCATCACATGAATGACTGTTGGGTAATATAGAATATTTAATGGATGGAAAATGGCCTCCTGTAGAGTTTTCATTTCATCTTACGTTTATATAAAATTGATCAAAGAGATTACTTAACGAAATCAGGATTATCTCGTATATGTTAAGTAAATCTTCAATGCTTTTTTTTTTTTTTTTTACTACAGTAAAGAAAGTTTAAAATTTAAAGAGTAAACATAAAAATCTGTTAATAATCTGTAAATAATTTTTTCTCATATTTACATATGCTTTTTGTACGACTACTAAGCGTATGCATAAATCTGCGTATGACTATCATTAACGGCTTGTTTAGATATGAGGAGCTACATGTTTATAACAAGGGTGCATTTAATGAGGAAAGGATATAAAACAAAAAAAAAACAAAAAAACAAAAAAAAAGAGGGACAGTTTATTATTTTTACAAGTGTCGAACGGTATGGTAGACTTTGTAATTATTAGATACATTTCGTATGGTTTGTTAATCAAAAGGTTCTGTTCATCATATCAGTTATACATCACATGCTTGTGGTTGCATCCATTTTATATTTACAAAATATTAATTACTCTTCTATTATGAAATTTTGCTGCAGGAAACATTTTAATTATGTTATATATATATATATATATAAATATAACTCATATCAAATCAAGGCATTTGCACAGACAGAGATCTATGCATAATTGTCTCTATTCTGTTATTAAGGTTTAGGGTTTTTTTCAAGTTTGCTATTTCCTTTCATTTTCCCTTTCTGCATTGTTATTCGTATAGGTTAATGACATTTTGATTTAACCCTATAAATATGTCGCTCTCCCTTTTTATTAAAGTTTCCTTTCAAATGCTTAACAAGACAAGGGGACGTTTAAACCAAGTTGTTTGGTTTTTGTTACGTATTTTCTATAAAGTAATTGCATACAGATTTGTTATATATATATATATATATATATATTCGTATCTTGAAAGGGGTTTTTTTCTCCTATGAATTTCCTTCTTTTTTTTTCTCGCTTTTTTCCCTTGGTTATCATAAATATGGAGGTATACTTGTTTTGTCATTCCTTTTGTAGTGTTAAGTAGTGCGCAAATCCCTGTGTAAAGCCTTAAATATATAATTCTAACTTGGTCGAGTTGTCTGTGATGTTGAAGAAGAGGAAAATGGCAGTAAAAAGTAATTGGAGAATTTTTTTCTCTCGCCAATTCGCCAATGAAAACTAAACGATAAAAATTATCCGAATAGAATTTCTTTTATTTTTTATGCGGGTTAGAGTTACATTGCATGATCATTGTGGCAAGGTCACCGATTACCCGATCATTCAACTTTTCTCCCAATAAAATATATGACATTTTCAGGTGACATATCATTCACAAGGCGAAAAGGTCTAACTTTTGCCACAAAAACTCAATTCTCATGTTTCTCCAGCGAAATTTCGCAGCCCACAAACAACGCCCAAAAGTTTTTTTTGTACACTTAAAAGTCCATTCAGAAAATCGGATGTGTTTGCTGAATATCAAAAGGACTTTAATACGAATTTCTGAGTTCCATCCCATGTACAAGAAATGTAACCGTGGGTTCATAGTTTTCATATCACGCTTTTACAATTCCTGTTCAACTGCGTAACTATCTATGGATTGCATTCTACATATGATTACAAAATAATATATAAAAAACAATTTTGTCCAAATAATATATGAAAAATAAATGTTGATCCGAATCTCAGTCAGAGGTTTGTTTTATTTACATTTACTTTCGGAACTGCAAAATGGATGACCTGTAAAATGATTTTTCAAAGATTTCATTTTTCAGCTTTCGGGTCGTATTTATAATTTAATTATATTCTGGGACACTCCCATCTGCGGGAATACCAGCAGGTATTACTTCGCAGACCCTTTTTGCAATTAGTCCCTATGGTCGCACCTTAGCACAATACGCTATTAGCTTTCACTCCCTCTTCTCTCCACCCGCTGTCTTTCGTCGTAGCATTTTCCTTGTGAACTCGTCAATGATGCTCCAGGCTTCACAACTGCCAGTTATCCTCACTTAGTGCTACTTGAGGTCCACTGTACTCAAACCTGTTACAGTGAAATATAGTGTGCTTTACATTTTTCTCTGCATTTGTGTATTTCGGGCAGTTTGGCGAACTGTCGCAACTGAATCTGCACAGGTACCGCCGCAAATAGCCATGAACAGTCAAGAACTGAGTGGCATAATAATTTACTTCAACGGGTGGCCTTTCTCTTCAAAATGTTATGTTTAGGATGAGCACGAAGGTCCATTCTACTTTTGTTGTCCTTTCCCATCGCCCATGCCATTTCCTCATCGACACTAGTCGCTCGCCAAAGGTGATTGATGAGACGCCAGTTGTGCATGCGCCTCATTTCATCTGGCAAAACATCGATTGGCATCGCACCTGCAATTAAAAAGGCGGTGCCCTGCGGCACCACACCGGAATCCACATAAATGCCTTAGATAGCTTAGGCGATATATTACCGCCAACTTCCTGTATACTGATATTACGGTGAGGACACTCGCCCAAACTGCGCTCGAATCCACCATGACCGACGTTACCACCGTGAGTATTATTTTCCTATTGGTGGTTTTTTGTCCCCCAATATTTGGGATAATTCTCGTCAAGGACGTTTGGATGGCTGCAGCTAATTGCACGTGGCACTTAAAGCTGAATCGTTGGTCAGGCGTGACTCCGAGGTATTTGAAAGAAAATGGTGACTTTTAACACATTGTGTGTTTGGGTGTGTGTGTGTGTGTGCGCAGCATGAAACCCTTAATTGAAAGTGGAACACGATCCGCTTAAAATATTGAAAAAAAAAAAAAACGAATAGAACACTAAAAGTTCGGTAACATATCTATTTTCCATTAGTGACTTGAGATTTTTAACAGAAATCGATCGAAAATCTAATAAAAATATTAATCTGAAATATTTCAAGAAAAAAAAAAATTTCCAATATAAACTGACAGTAGCTGACAACTAATGCAAGATAAGTTTACCACAAATATCTCATATCCAAGAACATACTTTACTTACTTCTGTATGTTATTATAATTATTTATAAACTGGGAAAATTATATTTGCCATAGTTACAAAAGTTTTATAATTATTTGAAAAAAAAAAAAGAAGAGAAATTTTTTTTTTTTCTTTATGGTACTAAATGCAGGTCTTTTTCTACTATTTGAACATTTCATCTATAAATTTCTTTACATCCATCACAACAGGTATGCAATACTCTTGCAACGGTTTGCCACCTGTACATGCCCTTATAGAAGGCCTAATGTATGAATCAATCTAGATAAGCCTCTTTATCTGTCCGTCAGTCTGTCTGCCTACTTAAGTCATATTTGCGTTACAATTTTCAAATATAGTCTAAAAAAAATAAATTTGTTTTGAGGAAAATCGATTTGAATAAATCTATCTATCTGTCAGTCTATCTGTCTGTCTACTTAATTTATATTTCTTTTATGATTTTTTAGACATTCCTTAAAAAAAACAAAGTTGAAATCAAAGTTTTCCATATTAGTATGACGATCAGCAAGAATCTGCCAAATTAGCACAAAACTCATTGCGGAATAAAAGGACCTTCATTATCTTGCAGTTAAACACAAGCTAATTATAAAAACATAAGAAAAAAATTCGCCTTAAACCGAACATAATTTCTTTCCTTCTCTTTTATTTATGCTCTAATAAGCTTTAGACCATTTTGTGTGTTTTACCTAATTTTTTTCTGCTATTGGTATGTTCTTAAGAAAAAAAAAAGAAGAAGAAGAAGAAGAAAAAAGTACATATTTAAACTCATTTAATTTACTTAAGGATCACTTCAAACTGATTGCATGCGTCTTAGTACAATTCCATGTCTGCCATCTGCAAGTAAATGCATTCATTTTGATTTCAGATGAGATTAAGGCATATATACCAAATGATATCCGACAAAAAAAAAGAGCCATTCATCCTTTTGTTTCGATTCGACGCGTTTCTTTTCGCTGTTTCCATTCCTTTGCCTTTCTACAGTTTTTAGCAAAACATCGTTTTACATAATAAATTCTTGTCTTTTTTCTTTTTCTTTTTGTTTTTTCCTAATTCAAATAGATGAGATCGCCCTTGTTCTCTTTTGACCAACGCCGCAAGGAACACTTTTTAAGCCATGTTAAGCTTATGGTAATTAAAATTGTTTTTCAAGCAAATCAATTTTCATTAAATTTTTAAACATTTAGATCATTTTGCCTGTAGACAGGTAAAAAGCTTGCCTTTCTCTCCCTCACTCTATTTTTGATCACAGCTGTCCTTCAGTTCACTTATAGCAACCTATAGTGTTGTTTTGCTTATTGGAGAGACAGACATTCTTGATAAATGTAGCGAAAGTCTCTGAGAAAGTCTCTCTCTCAATCCGTCTAACTGTCTGCGTTTTCCTTAATTTTTTATTTCTTCTTCCCGAGCCGCAAGAGTAGCCGTGCATGTAACAACCGCAACGAGCAAGTCAATGTTCGCGGCTTCAAATCTCCGAGAAGTCACTTTGATGGTAACTACAGCAAGCATAACGTTTACCAATAGGGCATAAAAACACATAAGGCTTCGGTCACGTACTTTTCTTTATTTCTTCTTCTTCTTTCTGACCGTGGTATAAGAGATATCACCTGAGTGATTGATCATTAAAAACAAAAAAAAAATCTCTTAATTTCCTTAAACAATAATACCGCTCTAGCAAACTAAAAAAAATGTGTATTTCTGGAAGTTTTTTTTGAAATGGAAAAGAAAACAATAAAATCGCAACATTCAAGCAACTTCTTCGGCATACAAAGGATATGTGCAGTAGAGTAGAAAGAGAGCTACAGTGAGCATGATAGGACATACAAACTCATAAGGCTTCGATCACGTCCTTTACTTCTTTTTTCTGGCCTTTGTCTTTTAAATGATATTCGGCCGCTACCGAATCTTTTATAACCATAATCCTTAAGGAGGATTATAGAAAAGGAAACAAGAAGGTTAATTTTCCTATATGCGTGGACGTGGCTGATATTTTCAATTTTTCTAAAGTAAAAAGTCTGTTTGTTGCGGTGTATGAACAAAAATCTCTCTCTTTTTATCTATATCTACCCTGCAAGCCCTTTTATTTGGTACCCCTATCGATGGGATTGTGGAGAAAAAGTTAATCCACCGCATCGTGGCGTCCGCGATGCCTAATTTACAATTTATAGGCTTAGCTTGCCATGTTCTACTCTACAAAGTTCTTCTATTTGCTACCCTTATACTGCTAAGAAAAAAAACGAATTGTCCGTAGTCCTGGTTATCGGGTCCACCATATTAATTTTCAAATGGAGACATTTATAAGCAGATGATATATCTTTATGTGAGGCATGTACAGAAAAATTTTCAATATTCTCTGTTGTTTACTTTATAAATAATAAGAAGAAGAAAATAAAAATTAGATCGCTTCTAACTTTGCCGATATCTTAGTAGTAGAATCCTAGAAAATTTCAGCCTTCTATCGTTCATAATTTATGCGTAATAAGCGAAAACCCGTCAATTTTTGTTTAGTGAAACGGGATTGTGTTCACTTTACGCTTTAATGTGGTCGTATGCTTTAACCAATTTGTCTCATTTTTAATACCAACCTGCACGAAAACAGCTTCCACTGCTTGTGCCAAATTGGAAGACGATAGCTTCATTTTTGCCGCAAGGAGACAGATATTACACAGAGAGACAGATGGACAGACAGGCCATTAAGCAAACGGGCATGCTTTATTTTGGTTTAGAATTTCAATGCTAATCAAGAAAATATATATATATACATATGCCTTATGACTTCTTTGAAGCTTCCTTCTGAGCTTATGCTTTGACCAATTTGTCTCATTTTTAATACCAACCTGCCTGTAAGAGCTTCCAATGCTTGTACCAAATTTGAAGACGATAGCTTCATTTTTGCCACAAGGAGACAGATATTAGACAGAAAGGCGGACGGACAGACAGGCCATTAAGAAAACGGGCATGCTTTATTTTGGTTTAGAATTTCATGCTGATCAAGACTTCTCTGAAGCTTCCTTCTGAGTGTTGCAAACTTTTTAACAAAATAAACATACCCCTCACACTCTTCGGTGATGGGTATAAAAGCATTTATAACATAAGCTTTTAGACATAAACGGAATCGAATCAAGATTTTAAAATATTTTTAATCTTTCATTAAGAACATCATTTTTTTTTAGTTTCTTGCGTCAATAAAAGAGCCACAACCATGACACTTTATAGGCGAATAAAGCAATAAGCAAATCATAAAACTTAACTAAGAATAATAAAAATTGTGAATTTTAAGTAATTGCAGTAATAAGTGCGTAATTTTGTTTTTTTTTTAATCCCATAAGAGCTTTGCCTATGAAATATGCAACGGTTACGAGTATTTACACCTTAGTGTTATCAGTGTTATTAACCTTAAGTTATTGCGTCAATTTTTGCTTATTTTTTTTTTTTTTTTTTACAGTTTACACAGACCTTGACTGATAAGGAAAACCATGCACGTTTTGATTTAAAAGCAAAGTTTTTATGAGGCTTTTCTATGCCTATCTTATCTTACAATGCAATAGAAATGAAAAATAGAAGAAGAAGAAGAAAATTTATAAGAAAACTATATACGCTTTAGTGCGAATCTTATAAACGCACTTAAATATTACTATACTTAAGTATCCACTTTTAAGCACCAGTATCGCCTACGCTTTCAAAGGAATTTTTATTACCGATCACTTGAATTAAGGAGGGAAACCACTCCGATAGCATAAAATGGATAACTTTTTTGACAAAATTTTTTTTCCTTCTATTAACTTATTAAGCATATATTTAAGTATTTAAAAGTAATGAGTACGGGGGGACGTTAGCTTATCATTAAATGTCGCCCTTTAGTTATTCTTGCAACGACTTTTGAAAAAAAAGATGTCACATGGGAAGTGGTCGAAAAAGTGGTCCCATCTGAACCAA
>KK500066.1:369451-383096 GCA_000688715.1 Glossina pallidipes
TTCAGCTTAGTATATTGACAGATGCACACACACAGACACACATATCAGCTCTGTGTGTCCATTATTTCTCCCGTCTTGATTCATTCATATAAAATTTATATAAACAAGCTGAAAACTAAATCAATTTTAAAACAATATGTTTTTTCTTAACATTTCTATATCATCGAAATTTTTTTTCTCGCATGCATAGAAGGAAAGTTAAAATTTTTCCTTTTATTTAGGCGAAATTTCTATGCATACGTTCAGTTATACATATATATTTGCATACCCATGTAGCTATATATATATATATATATATATATTTATATATATGCACACATATACATACGAATATGTGGACCCATAAATATATACTCATCCATATATAAACGGTATTCTGACATTGTGATCGGGTCACTCGGTGTAACAGAAAATAACGTATTTTCTTAACATTGTGTTTATCAACTTTTATCAAATTTTGTATTCCGAATCATAAAAAAAAAAATAATGTTTTCCTAAGTTTTCTCAATCATGAAAGCCACACACAGAAAGATACTTTCGATTGAGTGACTCATAACTTCTATCATTTCTGTTATGCTGTTCAGAATACAGCCGAGCTTTATATACACTTCTATATATATATATATGCTCGTCTAGACGTATATATATGCATATGTATATTTATATCGGTCAACACATGTACACGCACCGCTAAATAATGAAGTTTTCTTATAATCAAAAAGAAAAAAAATCCCATGCTACAAAATGTAGACATCAAAATTTGTTTGTGTAAAATAACATCCTTCGCTTGGTTAATGGGATAAAATAGGGCAAAAAAAAAAAACAGTTTCTAGAACTTTAACTGAAGAACTTCTTTTCTCATTTTTTTAATATTGTCTTTCTAACCTCCATAAGGCCACAACGACTAAGCGAATTGGGAGCAGGAAGCATTGAATTGAAGCTGGTTTCTTTTTAATATGCGACATACCAATAATAATTATTCGCCTTAATACGATTCTTAGTTTTCTTAGTTATTTTTAAGAAATTATTTTTAGCCCTATATGAATCAAATAAAATCTTAAGGGAAAATTTCATGGAGAGACAATCATCTTCAGACATAAGGTAATAAGTTACGTTCTAATCCTAGTTTATAAGGTTTTTGTCCGAAACTTGTCTTGACAATAGAAAAAAATCCTACGCTATAGTCGCATGTAACTTTGCATTCATTTTCAGAAAATAATTGCGCATGATATAATTTTATTTGTAAAAATCTACATGATACTTTTTTGTTTTGATTCAATGAAATAATTTTTTTTTTTTTTTGAATACAAAGTTGGAAAGGGGCTTTACTTTCCATGCAAAATCAGTTCTCCCGACTGCAATTTTCACAAAAGCACATGTGGTAAGAAAAAGAAATTTAACATCGCTTTGCTTTTCTTTTTTTTTTTACCTATGATTAACTGCCAGTAACATTAACTCCTTAATTAATAATTTTAATCATGTATCGCAATAGGATTTAGACATGCAAGACATACAATATCGGTACATAGTCAACATGGGAATGCAAAGGAGACTTAAGCATATCTTGCAAACAAAAAGTGCTTGCGATCTTTTTATTTTGTTTTATAGAAATATTGAAAGATGAATTTCTCCCAAACCCAAATTTCTTATTTCTATGGCTATTACTCTGTTGCATTAGAAAGTTAACGCGTAACCCTACTAAGGATAAGGTTTTTGTTTTGTTTTACAAAAGGAATTTCGATCAATTCATAACTATGTGCTTACAGTGCCTTACAAAAAAAAATAAAAAAATAAAAAAAGTACGCCAGGGTTACAGGCGAAAAAAGTTGGATTCATATTCATGAAAAAAAAAAAAAAACCGCTTACATAAATTTTCGCTCTGAAAAGGAAATTCATTTGAATTTGTATTTTATCCACAAGGAAGAGTAGCTTCACGTTTGTCATAAAGTCCGGCTCTGCATTAGGAATGTAGTATTGAGTGAAACCGATACTATCTAAAAGGTTAAAGCGCTACCTGGATTGGTAAAGCCCTTGTTAAAAAAGTTGCTTAAAGCAATTCCGCCCTTTGGTAAAAAATAAAAGCAATATTGCATAAGAAAGTACAGTACTATCAGAAAGAGCATATGTTCCCTACAGAAGTGCAATACTAGCTAGAAGAGTACTTGGTATTATTTATAAAAACCTTCATTATTAAATTGTGATATACAAATGTTCCCCTATATATATATATATATATTACAGATATTTATATTTGCTCGTACATAAATATCTATCTAAAATCCATTTTAATAGGGTACAATTTTCTTTTTAAACTTTATTAAAACTTTTCTTAGCGAAGAAAAAGTTGTAAAGCTAATCTTCGTTGAAAGTATGTCTATGTGTTTATATATATATATATATATATATTTGTATATATATTTCTACATCTGTTTAGATAGAAAAAAAGAATGAAGAAGTAAATAAATAAAAAGTACAATTTTTCTTCTTAATCACTCACTACTATTGATAAAGTTATTATACAAACAATATTTAAAAATAAAAAGGCAAAAAATATATAGAAAGAAAAGCAAATATAATAACAGTAAGTTAAATGAAAAATAAATGGAAGCATTCAGGCAAAAGTAAATAATTTTACACATTTTACGTCAAAGACAATACGCGTATAAATAAATTTGAACACTTGATTCTGTCAGTAAAGGCATAAACTTAAAAATAATTAAAACTAATGAAAATTGTTTTATATTTTTCTTTTAACTTAAACATAAATTCCTTTAACTAAATATAAATGAACCTGAAATTGCGCTGACATTCATTTGTATATGAAAGGCTTTGAACTAAACATGAAATTGGAAAAAAATCAATAAAAAAATATATACATATATATGTCTATGCAATATACATGTATGTAAATTTGGTGATTGATCTTAAAAAAAAAAAAAAAAAAAATATAAATATATATATATATATATATATATATATATATATAATAATTATAATAACACAATTATTGTTTTATAAATGAACGCTCGTACAAGAAGTTATGCATGTAACTATAGCTAAGTTTATATAGGTGGTTTCGAAATATATGTGAGTGTGTGTGTTTGTGTGAGCGTGTGAGTGTCTATATGTAAAAAGTATATTTCGCTTTTTCACTTATTTATAAATATATATATGTATATATATATATTTAAGTCTGAGGATGCATAAGCGTATGAGAAATATCCATTGAAACATCAGTCATACCATTGACAGTTAAGCCATTAACTAAATTGCCAGCTGAGTATTTCCAATTTAAAAAAAAAAAAAAAAGTAAAAGATGAAATTATTATCTTCCGTCTTCATCTCTAACATTTTGATATTTATAAAGTAAACGTACCATTGCGCTGACCTTGGCTATCCAATTGTGTCCAATATTGTTCTGATGGACTTTGACTGCATGTACCGGGTGGTGCCTGTACCGGAGCACCCGTATAACGAAAGTAGGGATTCTTCAAGTCCAATGTATTGCTTGAAGAAGTTAATGTACCTTCTATGTGCAAATCTATGGTGACATCATACGATTGACGTCGATTGGCCTCTAAGAGCACGCGGCCAGTTAAAGTTTGACCTTGTTTTATGAAAATCGGCATAGGCAGCAAGCATCGCACCTGATATCAATAAAATTGAAATTGAGAATCGTTGTAAAAAATGTATTGGCTTAAAAGGACCATTGGTTGATGGGCCACATCTATTACCTGATACCAATGAGTTAATGGTGCTGTTGGCGAAGTGGATAACCACACTTGCTGGCTAGTACCGCAAAATTCCACATCGAACCAAAAAGCCAAACCATGACAAATACCAGTTTGTAAAATGTGAAATTCCAAAGGAATATCTAAAAAAAAAATTTCATTTTTTCCAAATTAAATAATTGAAACTTCGGTTCCTGAATTGCCATCACATACCAATGTGATGTAAATCATTTTCATTGTCTCGCAAGAAGTCGCAAACGTGACGCACTGATTTGGCCATACATATCCGAATATCAAACGTATCGACAATGGGCTGACGAAAATATTCTTTCATTCCTTCCTTATGCAAAGTGGTCAAGTCGACACCATGAAAAGCCGATTGATACCAAAAATTTGCTTTATTATATTGTTCCGAGTATAAGGCTTCATCCGAAAACGGTGCTACATGTAAATCGCCATGCGTAGGAAACATTTTGCCACCCGGTTTTAACCATTTTCTGGCATGTAAATAAGTCTCCAACATACGTTCATTATATAACATATAGCCCATAGGCTCCGATATAATAACATCTACTTGTTCGTATAATTCAATTTCCTCAATTTTACCGGGTATTACGAATATCTTATCCTCGACACTATTGGATTCGACCAGTTGTTGAGCATATTGTGCCATATTTGATGCCTCAATAGCGTATACTTTAGCTGCTCCCGCTTGAACAGCAAAAAATGACAATATACCGGAACCAGCACCAACATCTAAAATTATTTTATTCTATATCGAAGGAGAAGGTCAATAAGAAAAAGTTAGAAAATGGAAAACAAACAACAACTTACGTGAAAGTCTATAGAATTCCCTAGTATAGCTCGCTGATAAGTACTAGTTCGTACATAGTCTTGCATCATGTTTTGCTGTTGCGATAAATAGCCATAAAATTGGAAATACTGTGAAGCGGAAGACTCTTCTGTTCGTTGTGAAAATACTGATTTAGGACGAAGACGTTTAACATTTTCCAACATTCGGCGAAAATTTTGCTGATCTATTTTATATATACATACAGGTCACAGTTTCAAAATCGTATATTCGCATCATTTTTTATTACCTTGTTCATTGGGAAACCTTAAGATTAAATTGTCGGTACCAAAGCAAATGGCAAATGTGCGCTGAGCCACTTGTACCACATCAGTATCACTTGTTAGCAAATAATCCTTAAGTATATTTGTAGGAGAAGCATCTAAAGAACGGAAAAGAAAAGCAAAAAAAAAAAAACAAAAACAAAAAAATGGTTATACAGAAATCTTCATCTTGCTTATAGGCAACATTCTTGGATGGCCCTGAAACAGCTTACTTTAGACAGTATACTTATAAATTTGCCCACAAGGCTGAAATTATGCACACATATTAATGCATACGTTCTCTATATAAATATTTCAATGCTATAATAAAGAGGCTTGCGTTGTTGTTGTTGTTGCTGCTGTTAGTATTAATTATATAGTAACATTCGAAGCGTATATGCATACTTACCCAGAGCTATTTTAACAACGTAACCCTGCGGATCGTAAGTACAAAACAGGGAGCAGGTGCCCTTATATTTAGGGCAAAATTCCAGTTTTGTTTCATCGGTAACTTTACTAATTAATACTCCGCTAAATGTGCAGCTGTTATGAAATCTTAATAATTTCACAGCATTACTTGCCGCTGAACTGGCGGACGCTGCTGCTGCTGCTGCCGCCGACACTGGCAATGTGGACGATTGAGTGTTATTGTTGTTGCTACTGCTACTATTGCTGCTACTACTACTGCAATTACTAATGACATTATTGTGTATGCTGGCGTTCGAGGGAATTGTAGACATTTCTATTCTCTATCTCTTTCTTTCGCTTGCCCTTGATTTAAAATCTTAAATTTAATAATTGACTTGTTGTTGTTATTTAGTTGATTGATTAGTTGTTGCCTGCTTCTTTTAAGTCACACTTTCATAAATCTTTGTTTGCTTTAGTTTTTTTGAAGCCTTATCGTCGTTTAGATAAAAATTCTTCGAGTCTTTGATGTCGTTTATTAAAAAAGATTAATAATAAAGTATTGGAGGTTTACACACACGTTCATTGACTTTTAACCTAAAGGGGCCTATGAGACGATTTCTTGTTTTTCCTTTTTTTCTTTATATATTTATTCCAAACACTTAAATCTTAAAAAAAAAAAACACACTTTTCTACACTCATTAATAATAGAGCGAAGGAGTAGTATATTTTATATTATTTAATAATATTCATTGATTTCTCTCTTAAATTTTTGAATATTCAATAATTTTTGGTTGATTGCCACAAACAATAGCCTCGAATTACAATTTGCTTGCTTTATTAGTCGGTTGTAATGGTGGTGTTTTTTTTCTAAAGATTTTTTTCTTTCTTTGTTATTACAACGAACACGTTGCTTATTTGCTCAAAATTTGATCACTCTTTCTTTTTATGCTTTTTTATTGATTAAATAAATTCGCGTGTTTTTTTTTTTGCTATTATGGTTACTAAATAATTCTTTATTATATATTTATTAACTTAAAAACTTTTTGTAATTGAGTTTGCAATTCGCAAAAAATGGGACACACACAAACACCACGCAAACGACTTCACAGTATGTAACGAGTACTTAACAACGAGTACAATACTAATCAGTATTCGCATATGTAACAGGGTTGTTTTTTCTCCTTCGAGAATACAATATTTTTGCGCAGTGGCACTGTTGTAAATAACATCGGCATAGAGTTGTATTTTCATATAAGTCATAAAACATATTGAAAAAGAGAAATTCAATATTAGTTAATTAATTTTTTTTCGACGAACGGAGAATATGATAAGAAAATTTTTTTTCTTTTTCTTCTATTCAATAAATGAATGACCGAAAATTGGCTGCGATTATTTTTTTTTTAACAATTTACAATTTGGTGTCACAAAAGCAGAGTCGTTACAGAGAATTATGATTTTCTAATTTTATGTGAATAATTTTGATAAATTTATCCGAGCTCCAATTTACTGCTTTTTTTTTTTGTTAGTAACACGTATCGCAACGTACAGTTGCAAATATCGCATCATAATGTTAATAATTAAAATAAATTTACTTATTGGAAAGTAAACTAAGAAAGTATTAGTTATAAAATCACAATATTCAATACGAATATCTAGTTACGAAATAAACATGAGAGAAAAAAGAATAAGACAAGAAGGAGAATAGACAAAAGTTAACTTCAAAAATAAACCAACAAAAAAATAATAATATTGAGATTTATTTTCTTAGCATAGCAATTTAAAAAACGCATATAAACGGAGAAAGATAAACAAAGCAGTCAGTAATTAATTATACCGATGCCTGTTCGTCTGATGTCTGTCCATCATGTATCTTTGTGCTCAAGCTGCAAGTCGCAATTTTTGAGATATTTTAATGAAATTTGGTACACTGACGTACTTCGGCCTAAGGACGAAAACTATTAAAAATGCTTCGGATCGGTCGACTTTTCCGACCATGCCCGATATAATGCCCTATTCTTAAAAGTTGGGAAAAATTACAATTTTCAAAATCTCTCTGGAAAAGTGACTAAGTAGTAATATGCCGATATATTAAATTAGTGTAAAATTTTGGCACGTCTGGGGCAAGTGCCAGAACGCCCTCTCATGCGTACCTACCACGTTCATCCGAAAGAAATGTAAAAAAAAACAAAATGTAATTTGACCAATGTATAGTACCAAGTGGGCTTGGCCGATTTTTTCTCCTTCTTTATTCTTACTGTGGAACCACCCGTAGAAATAGTAAATTTGGAGATTTTTATCGTTGTATTTATGCTAGAGAGCAAAAAATCCTATTTTTGTTAGGTTTTGTTTATGTTGTGTTACAGGCTCATCTTTTCCCCGATTTTTCTCATTTTGAACACCAACTTGCCCACAATAATTACCAATGCTTTTACGTGAATTTGAAGCGGACATCTACATTGTTATGACCACGAGAAGGCGTAACACAAAAAGACGGATGAACAGACATGTTCAGATCGTTTCAGACTTTGATGACTTTCTTCTGAGAAAATAAATATATCTTCGAACACAGACAGTGGCTACAAAACGTAGAAAATATGGGAGAAGATTTGTTCAAAAACTACATGGAACCAAATATTTGGCAATGTTCGCATTAAAGCCTCTTCGAGAACTTGGTTGGTTTCATAATTTCATACTTTTTTTGTGTCTTATATATTCCGCATAGTTTCCTTGATCAGAATATTAAGGTATTCCTTGATGTCTTGAAATTTTCTTAATTCCATATATGATACGCTGCCAGTGGATTAAAATAGGGGTCGCATATGACGGTAAATGCGTAACAAATTATGAAAAAAGTCAAAAAACTTAATATGTTATTTAATTTTAAAATCAAATAACGGTAATTGAGGAAAACAAGAAAATAAAACCGAGATTTATTTTAATTTTAGCCCCAAGAAACCGCGTCGATCTACAGATCAAGGTGACGATTACTTTATAGACAGTGATAGTCATGAAGAAGAGTTTTACTACACAGAGATCGAGGATGACGATGATGACTGCAAAACTCCTAGTCCCACATCACCACCCACACTTAGCCATCGTGACATGGCCCGTCCTCCCCATGAAGATCCTGAATACCAAAGACAAATTGTTGGGAATTTCAAGTAAGTATTAAATGCATAAGCGCTTCAGCCCTTAATCATTGATTATTTATTTTTAATTATTACAGGCAAGGACGCGCCGCCGCCAATCAACATGTCATTCAGCAAAGCAATGGTAAATCATTTCAACAAAATAATAATAATAATAACAACAACAACAACAACAACAACGGCAACAACAACAACGGTAATTTGTATATAAACAGCAGCCAACAGCAGCAATTGCAAAATAACAATACTAGCTGCGTGCCCACATCGCCATTAGCTCATCACAATTATACATGGCCAGCGGGAAGTGCTCCCGCTTCTCCCACGATTACTGCAAATAATGTGAGCTATCATCATCAACAACAGCAGTCGGCTACAACACTCATAAAACATGCTCGGACTTCACCGCGTCCGTCCCAATCAGTAGCGCCTTACCCATCGCCCACATACGTCCATCAGCAGCATCACAATTACAGTAGCCCAGTGACGACCAGCAGTCCACTACACACCAACAATAATAGTAGTGCCAATAGCGTACTTCAGCAGTTATCACAACAAAATATTACTGTAACTACACATCACCAAACGCAACAACATCAGTCGCAGCAACAGCAACAGCAACAGCAACAACATCAACACTTGCAACAACATCATGCAGGTACCGTTACCATTACACCGAATTATACACACCAGACAGTGAGAGCTGGCAGTAATCAACATGAAAATTCTCTGCAACAGCAACAACAACAGCAACAACAACAACAACAACAACAGCATCAGTTGCAACAATCATCAACAACAGCCACTGCCAACAGTAACATTGTTGCTAATGCCACCAATGTCGTTAACGCTGCCGCCGCCCATGCCACAACTACACATCTACATCAGCAACATGTCGTCACTGTGCAACAAGCGGCCAAACATACACCTAACTCACCGAATCGCCGTACGCGTGGCGAGAATAAAAAATGCCGTAAGGTTTACGGTATGGATCGACGTGATATGTGGTGCACTCAATGTAGGTGGAAGAAGGCATGTACTCGTTTCGGTGACTGAAAAAGGCCTAAATCGTCGAAGGTGACAACGGCGGCAATGACGACGACGACGACGACGACGACAGCCACTGAAAATGCGACTTTAACGTTATTGTCATCAACGGCGAACATAAATTCAGTAACCGTAACAACACCAACAACAACAACAGCAGCAGCAGCAGCAGCAGCAACCAACAGCTCGACGGCGCTTTCGATTACAAGACCACACACCGAATTTTTGATAAATACAACATCAACGGTCCCGGCCTGTACAAAAAATACAACCACCAATAAACGTCACGCCAATCTTCGTAATCTTTCAAGCAAACAATCAAAACTTATGAACACATCTGA
The DNA here is from genome assembly GCA_000688715.1 of Glossina pallidipes. Classification (NCBI taxonomy): domain Eukaryota; kingdom Metazoa; phylum Arthropoda; class Insecta; order Diptera; family Glossinidae; genus Glossina; species Glossina pallidipes. The sequence goes on from KK500066.1 coordinate 379,238, forward strand.
GCCACCGAGCACTGCAACCACCGCTCCAACAACAACTACAGCAACAACAGCAACAGCAACAACAACAACAGCAACAACAATTTGTGGTGCTGTGGCGACATCTGTCATTGTTAAACCACCAAATAGTTTTAATAGAAACGCTATTAGTACCAACAACAACAACAACAACAACAACAATAATAATAATAATAATAATAATAATAATAATAATAATTATAATTTAAATGCTACAACCACCAATACAATAACAAATCTAATAGCAGCGCCAGTAACAACTGATAAACAGCATATTAATTTGTCCAACGTGACAGTGATTACAACACAACAACTCGGTGCAATACAACAGCCAATAACGGCAAACACAAACACAGCAGCAATAGCAGCGGCAGCAACAACAACAACAACAACAACAGCAGCAGTAGCAGCAGCAGCAGCAGCATCACAACAAATAAATCAAACAGCGCAATATCTGTTGAAACCTGCCAAAGTTGCCAACACCGATAAGTGTAACAACAACAATAATAACGCTAACGATACTAATAGCAACAACAACAACATTAACCAAAAACAAGACATTGTGTTGCTACAATGTTAAATTGTTTTTTTTTTTTTTTTTTTTTCTCTAAAGCGATTATTTAGGGCTTGATTTTCTAAAGGCAAACACAGATTTTATTGAGAAAACATCATTAAGTACTTATAACAGAGAAGGTATTTGCTTACATATGAAATTATTTGCATACACAACAGTACACAGCCAATGCATAAATTTATAAAACAAAGCATTTTTGCTTGAGGAAAGTGTTTCAGGCTGAGAGAGAGTCAGTCTAAGGAAACAAAAAACATAAATTTAGAAGACAAAGCATTTTGCATTGCAGCAACATACCTATGTATACATGTGTATAGGAAAGTGTGTCTAAGATGAAGATGAAAAACTGCTAGGAAAAAAAAGGAATTCTGAAAAAATACACGAAGTGGCCGTGCAATGGATAGGAGTAAATAAATGTATTTTGTTAAAAAGCTTGCAACATGCAAAAGGAAGCTTCAAGCTATCAAAATGTCTGTCCGGCTTTTTGCCCCCTTTCAATAATATGTATGCTAAACATTCCCTTGGCCGGAAAAGCGATGATATCACTTTTAGTTCTCGCAAAACTATTGGAAATTTTTCCAAGCCAAGTTGATATTCAAATGTGGGCTAAATCGGTCAAAAAATACTCGCACACAAAAGAACACCAGTTAAGAATACTTTTGTTTTCAAAAGCAAAGCAAACTTGGAATTTTCCTTGCTGCTTAAAGATTATAAAGAAAAAAATTTCCGCTTGTGCTCTATGAGTGATGAGTGTAGTGCCTGCATAAAAATTAAGTTAAATTAGGACATGTTCACTTGATATTATAAAGTATTGAAATTTTAATTTTTTTTTTTTTCGATTTTTTTTTTAGACTTTTTCTTAAAAATTGTTCTTAATAAGTATTTTCTATACGCAGCCTTTCCAAAAATATGTGTATGAAAGCAAGAAGAAATGTTAAATATACATTTTAAGATGAAACATTTCCCAAGCAACATTTGCGCAACGAATATATATTAAAACTACTTGGAAAGAAAAGCTTTTACCTAAGTAGTAAAAGTGTAGATGAAAATAAAGGTTCAAAGGCAAAAAATCGAAAAGTAAATCTTCTATTGTTTATCTTCTGCCATAGCATACACAAGTTCTTACGTATACATGTTGTAAAAAATCTCGTTAATTGTATTCGTTTTTAGTTTCTTTGCTTTCTCTCTCTCTCTTACTCTCTTTGATAGCGTTTGTGTTTATATTGGATCTCTCGTAGTAGTACTTAATAACTTTGTTGCGCAAATGTTGCTAGAGAAATTTTTCATCATATGTATATAATGTTTTTCTCTTGCAACATGACAGAAGTTCAGCGACATGTGATAACAAATTGTCCCAATTTGCGTTTGAGTATAAAATGATGTGTTATTTGCAGTATATATATATATAAACATGATGCGTGCTTTTACACAGTATTCACAGAAAATAACTTCAGCTTCAATGTTGCCAACGCTATGTAAATGTGTTGCTCCAATCCGAGATTTTCATTTACATACTCTTTTAGCAAAATATTAAGCTGAAGACTTAGTTATGGATATCTTGCGAGGATAGGCATTTCTGGAACAGAAATGAATAGAATGAAGAAAGGATTTTTTTTTCTTTTTTCTAAATAAAATGTTGCTGCAGGCAGAATACTCTTCATAAGTTTATGTGTTAGACGAGAATCGAAGCATTTTGGGAAGCAAGATGAAAACATTTTCTTACTGAAGTTTACATAGATACATATATACATATGTACATACATACATATATGCACACATACATGGCAATATATATATATATATATATATATATATATATATATATATATATACATACATACATATATACACACATACATATATATATATATATATATATATATATATATATATATGCCTACGTACAGACATGCATTGCAATATATTTATATATATATATATACGTATGTGTATGTATATATGCGTGTGTACACGTGGTTAGTAATGGAGCGTAACATTTGCTTAGTACTTTAGCTTTTTCTTTACAAAATTCTCTTTTGTTTTTGCATATCAACATTTCATGCCGTATTCTCTAACGGAAAGCTTTACGAAATGAATTTTGGTATTTTTGACTAAACATGTCATATGAACGTATATACTGTCAGTAATTTCTGCAACTTTTCAAATCCATAATGAAGCGGGAAGAGTACAACCACGACATTTCGTTCAAAATGCAATTTAAATCGCTGATGTATTCTTTGCATATATGATGCAATGTCTGCATGTATGGCGTATGTGAGCAATCGTGTCTTTGCTAATCTTTTCTGTAAATGGAATTTCGACTTCTCTTCTTCTCACTAAATCAAACATGCAAGCAAGTATGCGTGTAAACGAAGGAAAAATGTGTTGAACAAATTAAAGTTTATTCATATTCCGTCAAGTTTTTTTTTTTTTTAACTACACGCGCCCTTTCTTTTACGTTTAAATCTATGAAAGGCGAGAATTCGTTGCGAAAATATGATAAGATATAATAGTATATATGTTTACATATATGTTCTGTTAGACATCTACTACTGGTTTGGTAATTGTCCAAGAGAGTCGATATTTTTCCTCTAGCTTTGCAGTAAAGTATACTGTTTTGTTTCCCCGTGTGCTTGTAAGCAAAATTCAAAAGATATGCAATATGTTAAGCAACTTGTTGGAATAAAATATGAATTCGTTAGGTAAGATGAATATGTTTAGCAACATTATAAAATAAAATGGTGGGTCAGAGACGAAACATTGTATGTGCATATATTTGTCAAATGACATGATCAACATGTTTGGCAACTTTGAAATGAAATATGGCTGATGTCGCTAAGCGATTGGCTGCTGTGTTTTTAAACACAAGCAACATTTATTTTTTATAGTTTCATTACTATTATTATTATTATTTTTTTTTATTTATTATCTATCAATATTTTTTCTATTATTGTTTATATATACATATATATATCTATATATACATATATATATATATATATATATATATATTTTTTTTTTTTTTTTTTAAATAAAAAATATTTAGTTTGTTTTACGAAATGGTTTATATTAATCGTTTATAATGATTTTAGTTTTAAGATTCTAGACAATTTTTTTTAGTTATAAGGCATAAACATTTTATTATAATTGCTTTTTTTTTTGTTTTTTTAAGTATCCTAAGGACCCTAAATAATTAACAATAATGAAAAACCCTTTATCTTCTTTTCTATGTAATAATTGCTTAATAAAGAATTATGGACAGACATTAATCAA
>KK500067.1:12323-41631 GCA_000688715.1 Glossina pallidipes
TATAACCTAAAAGTAGAAGACTATTTTCATTCATAAATTTACAAATTATTGTAAATTTTTATGAGAATATAGCATGGCAAACAAATGCCTGATAATTATACGCCACCTAACCTCTTAGTATTTCGGCATATCTAAGTTCATGTGAAAATTTTGGACCGGCTGGGCCCTTCTCCCACAAACTGAAATTGAAAGCTGAAGTTCATATGACAAAAAATCAACCCTACCGTGTTTGGACTATGCGAAGTGGTGTAGGGCGTATAATGTCCAATCGTGCCCAACTTACTTGTTATTTTAAGTATTCGTTTGAACGCCTTCTACTTTTGCTGGTATGATTGGCAACCAAATTACACCCAACCAGCGGGGAATATATTAAATATAATAAAATTTTACCTGTCGTTATAGAATCCATATATAATTCATTTTTGTTTCAATCTGCGTGAAATGAGCTGGCAGGAGCCACAAAATAAATAGAAACATAAATTAAATATTTATTAAATTTTTTATCTTTTCACATGTGACCAAAATTAATTTTGTTTTTTTTTGTTTTTCTTTTTAGAGTAAGCGTAAGGAACAGGATCAAAGCTCTTCGAGTAGCTGGTAAGTAAACAAACGCGATTTTTTAATGATTTATAAGATTATATACTTTATGTACTTTGCGTTCAACAAAAAATATCGAAATCGAAATACATGTGAGTCTTGTATGAACCCAGTCTGATTTGTAATACGCACAGCAAATAACAAAATTCTATTGGGTCGTGATCGAATTTTCTATATCCATCATCGTTATCCTAAAGGAGACAAAAAAAGTAAAAGACCTAAATTTTCATGCTCTATAATATAGAAAGGGCGCAAAATAAAAGCTTGTGTCGCATAGGCATGTGGGTGTTGTAGGCGTGTCCTTGGAAAAGTGTAATTCTCTTCCAAATTCTTTCTGCACTACAAATGTTTTGTTAATGTTTATCACAAATACTACACAGCTGCATAGACAGACGGACGGACAGGCGGACATGTTTAGATGCGTTTCAAATTTGAAACTGTCCAAGAATTTATACACTTTCTAAGGCTTTTGAAGCTTGGTTTCGAAAAAAAAATTAAATTTTGATACACTATAACATTGGGTAGGCGTGGTCTACTTTTTCAATTTTTTGTTCAGGTGCTACAGCATTGTCCATGGATATGCGTTCACCTGCTATGGTTTATAAGTAATAAGCAAAAAATCAATTTTTTATTCTGTTTGAAAAACAGAGGTTTCTTAGTTTACGTGGTACTGTGTCCTTCGACCGATTTGGTCCATTTTCAATACCAATCGAAGTGCTTCCAATTTACTTCCAATGTTTCTGCCAAATCTAAAGTCAATAGCCTCGTTTTTGCGGCCGCCAGAATGTTTACACAGGCGGACAGATAGACAGACAGACAGAAATGAAAGAAATCAACTGCGTCCACTCCACATTATAAAGCACGAAAATTTTGATCTTTTAGTTTTTTGGCATTTTTTAGAAAAACGGTGTTAGGTATAACAGATTCGGTCCCGATCGAATTTAATTTTTTTTCTTTTTTAATTTTCTTTCCATGAGAAAGTACTAATGACATCCAAATCTCATAATTGGTCGGACGGATCTTTTTATAAAACAATATTTTGAATCATTGATCAAGTTTGTTAAATAAGTTTAAATAATATTTGGGGTTTTTCGATAAAGACTATCTTTGAAATAAAGTAAGGGAAGATTGTAGTTGATATCATAGGTTAAGTCTGATATTTTTCTTAACAAAATAAATAAAAATCTTATTTAATTTCTTGGATCCATCTATGTTGAATTAAATAAATCTTTAAGTTGTAATGTGAAATACTCTGTTGTGGCATATCTTTTGTTGTAGATTTCAGATAGGGCTTCGTATCATCCCTTATTTTATAATTGTATATCAATATTTTTATTCCATTGGTCCATGTCCATGCAGCTTTTAACAAATCATCCGAGTAAGTTGTTAGGATGACATATAGATGTCGATACTAAGGTCTGACTAGACATTTTGAACAAAGGCGTTAATTTTTATTTTGAACAAACGAAAAATCGAGATCATCGCGAATAGCTCTGTTAGTCACGAGCCAGGGGAAATGGTTAATAAGAAGAATAGCCTTAGATAGACATTTTTGAAATATTACTGGCTCTACCGCATAGGTTTATACCATAGATCCAAATAGGTTGGAGGATGCCATTGTATAAAACTCATATATTTTTTAGATTAAGTTGAGATTGAGAGAGCGGTGATACTTACCATCATTCATTTTCCCCGTTTCTTATTTCCATTCCTCTCCCTATGTTCTTCGAACAATTTGACTCATTTTTAGCACCGAACTGCGTGCGAGAATTCCCTAAAGTTTCTACGACATTTGGAGTCGTTATCTTCATTTTGACGACCAGGAGATCGGTTACCTAGATGGATTCACAATTTCATGCTTATCAAGAATGTATACTCACTTTATAGGGTCTCTGAAGTTGCCTTCTGGTTCTTGCAAAGATTATAATCCCCATCTTTAATTAAGGGGGTGTAAAAAGCGTTGAATACAGGAAACGTATAACATTTTGTACCAAATACGATCAACGGTAAAATTACTCATTATCTCGTTATTAGCTTTGAGACTTAATCGCTCCAATATTTGCTAATTTCGATGCTTTCAACTAAAGTAATTAAAACGGAATAAAGTGAAAGAAAGAGCATTCGGTAATTACTTTAAAACTTTTTCTCATCTTTTTTTTTTTTTTATTTGACTTTCAATGTATTCTTCTTTGTGCATTTTATTTTTTCTCCCATTCTCTTTGATTGTTATACCTAGACAAAGTGTAATTATGTTTTTGATAACAATATTGTTAACAAGAGCTTTAAAAGAGTTTTATTTGAGTTTGTTTTTTCCTCGTTAGTTAAAAAGCCAATGAAGTACAGCAAGGGCAAGAGTGAATAAAGTTAACGTTTTATTGGTACAGTAAAAGGAGTGCACATATATTCGTGAGGTATATATACTATATAAATACTATATATATATATACATATATATACTATATATATATATATATATATATATATATATAAATCACTATTGAGAAGATTAAATGAAAAAGTTTAGCGCACGTTTATTAAGGAGAATGCAAAGCGTTCCGAGTACATCTTCGAGAGAGAAGCGAGAAATTATAAAAGTTATTCTCACCTTTGATAACCTGCACTGCTGTGTCCTTTAGACATCTCTAGTCAATTTGAAAGAAATTTTAATTCCATAAAAATCTCGAATTTTTATTTTTCGATTGCTGTAGAATTAAAGTTGTGTAAGCTATAAGTGAGTTTATGAGGGAATAAATGCTCCAACTATCAGCTTTCTAGGATAATTTTTTCAACCAGAAATTAACCGAAGGTTGACAGGCGGATGGACAGATGTTTCTTGTGGATGATGTTTTAACCCAATGGCGTCCGATAGCAAGCGGAATGGAAAATCGCACACTCAACGTTACGTGGAAAATTAATCTCCGACTGCCAAACGGAGACACATATATGTACATGTCGTCCCTCTGAATGGGCAGACGGCTAATTTTAAATTAACGCGAAAATCTCATGTACAAGAATCTGTTTATTTTACGATGTCTTTGGTCTGCTGCAAGTGCAATATTAAAACCAGCAATGGAGTTATATGCGCGAATCTTTAATGCCCATCGACGCACCTCAGTATAGAATAAGTTAAAAAATGATAGTCGGGCAAGTTAGACTATCAAATACTCTCCGCTACCTGGCTTAACATGATTCCTAATTTAAATTCCCGATGAAATACCACAAACTGATATCCGTGTCCTTTTCAATGGAATCCTTTTAAGGATGATTAAATAAAATTGAACTGACGTGATTCCCAGTTAACGAAACAGATTTGGCTTTTGAAGTTTTAACCATTTTTTTTCATAGAATTTTACAAGCTAGACTTTGTTACCATGTGAAGATATAATTGCCATGAGAATTCCTATGTGGGAAAGAATCGCAAAAATAGATCTTCGTGGTTCAAATTAAGCAAAGTTAATTATTATATCAAGTTACTATTCTTACCCATTTTTCACCATACAATGTAAAAGTTAGACCATCTGGGCTTATCTTTTTCATGGCAACGGTTATAAGAGAACGGATTTAAAAAACTGGTCCATTCGATCCAAACATCGAAATACTATTATTCTGCAGGAAGTTCTGAAAATTTGAAATTTTTTTCTGTTAAGGACATTTTCAAAATAAGGAATTATATGACGAGTGATAGCAAATATGGTCCGATCCAATCTATGTTTAATAAGATTTGTTTTTTCGTCAAGATGTCGTAAAAATTACGTATTAAATGCACCAATACTCAGCCGAACAAACAAACTTAAATCGTGTCAGAAAACAAGTATGGATTAATGACTCTTTTATGTGTTCTTTACAGCCACATGAACTTGATACATCCTGGACAGTAAGTGGTGTAGGGTATAAAAATCGTGAATTTTCTTTTTCTTCAAACACGGACTTACCGATGATCGACAACATTTTTACATTGGCTTTCAAAAAGTTCAGTGAAGTATTTAGACTAAGCTCTACCTCGATATATTTTCTGTTCTAACTTTTGGAAGTGCGAGCATATGGATGGAAATGAACAAACTTAATAATGTATGGACTCGACAAATGAACCGAAAACCTAACAGATGAACGGAAAAGCAGGAAGACGGGCGAAGGAGAAGACAGGAAAACTAGAGGACTGAATAAAAGGGCAGAGGCGCACAGAGACGAACGGATGGATGAATAGACGAATGAATAAAAAGATCTACAAACGGATACCACAATCAACTTTACTTCATATCTTTTTATGTTTTCTATCTCAACACATGAAACGTGTGCTTTTTAACCAGACGAGGATCAACCATCGTAGTCTCTAATGAATGCGCGGAAGCTATAAGAAAAGAAGGGCGTAGGAGAATATTGTCTATAAAAAATATATTTCCGATCATCCATTTAAAAAATTGTATTTTTCCATCTTCGCCTCGTCGGGTATTCATAATGTGTCCTAAAGCCTGTATAAGTGCTTTTTGGTTCTTGAATGTCATGCCATTTGCCGTAACGGCGAAAAAGCGTAAGTAAGTGGCATAAACTAACGAGCAAATAAACAAGTAGAAAAAACAAACAACGTTTAAATGGAAAAATTTTTTTTTGGTGCAATTACCTGTGTGTGTGAATTTTTAAACAACAACTCAGTGCAGCAATTCGCACAAAACAGACAATGGATAAAAAAGGCACGAATACTTTATAACAATTTAAAACTTGCAGAGATTTGCAAAATATGAAAGAATAAAAAGAAAGAATAAATTGCGAAATTTATGTAAATACAAAATATTAAGCTCATGGGATGGCAATAATAAAACCAGGAATTTGTAAAATTTTCGCACTTTATTTTAATTTATAGATACTTCGCAATACGAATGCTTGGTATATGCTTAAGCGGTGAAGATAAAAATTATAAATTTGTTGGAATTAGTTCGTACGAAATCTACTTTAAAGTTATCGGTTCACTTGACTACTGGACGTTAAGTGCCGTGGCGAAAAGCCGAGAGAAGGAACGTAATTACTACAAGCATGAAAAAAGCTGGTAAAAAGAAGAAGCTGTATATGTGTTAGTAAAGAAGGCGCGGTTTACCGCATCTCATAATAATTCTTCTAATATTTCCTTCACGTAACTGAAGGTCGCCAGTTGTATTAGTTGTTGTCGGTGGATATCCTTTTTTCCTGCATTCCAAAATATTTCTGACGCCTTCACATTGAAAGCATGAGCTTGAATATGAACAATTGACCGGTTTTTACGTTTTCTATTTTATGATTATTGCTTTCTCGGTTTCTGTAATATTTTAACGACCTGGGCTTTGTTTATTTCACATTTAATAAGTTTGCCTCTTGATGTAGTAAAGTATAGGTAATGGGATGTGTTGGGACGCGTGCAACAGAAAACATATGAAAACGAGTTCTTTATAGTGATAAAGTTGCAATCACATTTGGCAATACCGTGCTGTGTATCTTACAATACATTATAAGGGTGTACTCAAATCCATTCACTAAGAGTGGTCGATGACTTTCAGTACAAGTTTTCGTTGAAAGAAACAGCCCTTTTTTAACCCAGAGGCACTCCGCAGACGATTACACTACTAGTAGAAATACGCGTGGTATCCTTCTGAGTATAAACGGACGGATGGACCTTGCTTACCGGACCGACTGATCTTCTGAACCTGCCTTACTTATGGTCTCCATCGGTGCGTGATTTTATATGGGAAACCCCAAAATTGGGTCCGACATCCTTTAAATCCTATTTTCCATTTTTGCTTTACATTAGAAAAAATTTAATATTCAACTTCAATACGATTTAAATTTCGTTTTTATTCATATTTATTTGTAATTTGTTTACATTTCTATGCACATATATGCAGGGGTAAATACATTTATTATTCACGTGAAACAAAAGGATATAAATTGATATATAAGGAGGCAGAGTTAGAGAGAGGGACAGTGATAGAAGGACTGAGTATCATTTACAAGCAAGTATAAGGAACTTTGATTGATGATTAATTACATTTGCTTAATATTTATATATTTGTCTTTTACTTATCTGATTTAGATGATAATTAGAAATATCACAGTTTAGATTGGACTTGAGTTTATTCGATTTAATTTACTTAATGTAATACTGCCCTTGTGCTGCTGGTCATTGTGAAGATGGGAATAATGATGATGGTCTTACTATTGTTCTTATTATTTACACTTATTACGGATTTTCCTATTGTTCTGGCTGCGGCTTTTATTGTCTTTATTGTTTTTGTGGTTCTTGCGGATATGCGTGGACATGTTGAAATATGTGGATGAATATTAAATTATCATGAAAACGTGAGTGCTCACGAGATGCTCATGAAAATTTTTCCATATTTTTACACAGAGTTTTCAACTTACTACCGTTATGTTTGATGCATTAATTTGTTGGAATTCAAAAGCACTCTTTACACTTCACCACTGATGATTTCTCTCGCTTACGCTTTTGGGTTTGGGCATTAAAGACACTTATTCTTTGGTTATTTTCGCTTAAGCATCAACATATACAGTTCAGACAAACATATAACAGTTTGTAGATGGGAAGACATATGTGAACTGTCTACGGTCTTGATGGTTGCGTAAATTTCAGGTCCAAATTTTTCTTGTAATCAATTTTGTCTCCATGTGATTATTTTAATTAAAAATAATTTTATATTCAGTTTAGCTTTTATGTCACACAATGTCATTACGATATTCATAAATGTGTAACATATTGTAACCTGAGGTTTTAGTTTAGCAAATTTTGTTACATTCCTTTTTTTTTTTAAAGAATGCATCTATGCAAGGACAGAGTTGTTAAGTTCTCGGACAAGAAATAGTTTAACGGCGGGGGATGTGTTGACGTCATTTAGGTCTAATATTCGGTACAGGAGGAGGAGGAGGACGACGATTGAAGAGAAAAAAGTGCTGTTGGATGTTTGTGATGGAATTTTTAAATAAACAAGAAGAAAAGAGAATTTTTTTTTTTATGAATAAGTGAATAATGTAGAAAATTGTTGATAAAAGAGGACATTTATAAAAAAATGCTGGTGAAGCATTAATAAAGTATTATGAAAACTTTTAGCAGAAAAATGTTTTATAATTAAAAAATAGAAAACGCAAATCCAACAACATCGAGGTGCTCCACCAACTTTTTGTGACCAAAGGAAGACCAACAGGCAGGATGGGTATTGAAGGGCTGTAGAGCACGTAGAATCCCCGTTCAGTAAGTTAGAATTTCGTCTGTCCGCATATTTGGTACAGCAATTTCTGCTTCTTCTTCTTCTGACTGTAACCTAGAAGGTTGGTCCTAGCAATGTTCGTGAGTAAAAATATAAAACCCCTCCCAGATCTTACAATCTAGCTAAGGCCCTCTGCAAGGTTGCCCTAAAATGTCCTTAGATAACAGCTTTAAACACAAGAGGACATGGATAGACTTACTACTACAGTTATTAAATTGGTGTTGGTTTCATAAAACTCAACCTGATAAACATACACACGCCTGGTTACACAAGAGTGGCGCTCAACCTGGAACCAAAATACCAGCGTAGGCACACATACTGTGGTTACAATGTATAGAAGTGTTTCCATATCTTTGCCTGTGTACATTATTCGCATTAAATTCAATATGTGACGATTCTTCTTTCCTCGTCATCCTAACGACAGTTAATTGTAGCTTGGTGATCACATATTGTGGTGTTATTACTCTTGTAAGCCTATGTTAGTGGGATATGCCCTTAAACGTTATCATTTTCATATAAATATACACGAATCAGGCTACGCACATTTTCACAAAGTAATTACAGTTAATAGTTTCAGTCAGTTTTGCACATACAGTAGCACAATAAAGTGTACATACAAAACCGAGAGGTACTCTTATTAAAAATTCCATTTATGGGTTGAGGATTAAAAAATACGTTTCTTAAGATGAAACCGAAATGTTTTATGATTCAACGATTTTCATAACCATTCATAGACATGCAGTCTCAAACCATGAATCAACTTCCACGGTGCTTTTCAGGTTCCATTGCCATCGCCGTATTAGGTTTCCTCCTTACTTTTTGTGCACCATCTTATCCGTATACATATACCTTAGACTCGTTACGAAAAATTGCCGTTTTCCAAAAGTTTGTATCATCATTTCTGTCAAGTTGTGCAACTCGCGGCATTTCATCCTATTAACTTCGCTTACAAATAGTCTTGGAGTTCGGCTATGAAAATGATTGGACCTTAAAATATTTCGAACGGTTTCGGAATGAATACTAATTGGGTTATATTTTTCCAGCTCTTACGTGAGATCAACAATTTTGGGTTCATTTGATACAATTCCGATAATATTTCGATTTTCACGCTCTGTAAGGTTGTTTGATTGGCCTGATCGCTGCTTATTTTCTATAGTATTTGTGTTATTATAATTTTGTATAATTTGTATAATAATACGCGCAGAAGCACGATTAATTTCAATTGTTTTTGCTACTTCTCCGTACGAGGTTTCCTCACTTCTTAACTTTATAGTAACTTTTCTAATCTCTTGAAAAATTGCTTTGCGTTTTTGTATATTTTGTGACATTTTAGGGAAGAGAAATAAAAAAAAAAACATTTTATTTGATAAATTATTATTTAAATGTATGAAAACATGTACGATAACTAAAAATGTTCTTTATCGAAACGTCTAGTGATGTTGTGTGTAGCAAACTATATTATTTGCTAACAACTTAAGTCTAAAAAGAAAAAAAATTATTATTTAAAGCAACTATTCTTTAATACAAGTTTCTACGACTTAAGAAACATATTTTTTGACTCTCAAAGACAAACTGAAATTTTCGGCACTGTATGTAGACTTTATTAGGCTACCGTACATAAAAAGAAATGTGTTCGGTTAACAACAAATAGGACTAAAAAAGTATTTTACTAGCAATGGTTTATTGTAAGCGCAGATTTTCATTCATTTTCGCATTTAGTCAGATTTCATTTCATCACTTTTATGAATAGTTTTCCGATATTTTATGCTCTATAATTATTGGAGATTTTTCGAACGTTTTTCTTTCACAAAATAATTTTAAATTCAAGTACGTGTAAACTTTTTTTTACACGGCCGATGCGTTCCTTAGAAATCCGTGCAAAAAAAATGATGTAAAAAAATACGTGCGGCATATGGCGGATTTGGTAATATATTCCACAACTATAAGAAAGCGTGAAACATGAAAAAACTTTATATATTTTTTCAAGAAAACCGTGCAAAAAAAGTAATTATCAAATCCTTATTATATGTTTATAAGATAAAAATCATTCATTTTTATTACAAAAAATAAATTAAAGTTAGTTTACAGTGAAAATGCACACCACATAAAAGTTGGAATTAAAATTAAGAATAACAAATTTGCCAACCATTCATCGGTATTTGATAACAAGCGTCCATGTTTATTACGAACTGAATCGAAAATGCTGTTATCAGTAGACATGTGGACCATGTCTAGTACAACCCTCTGGTCTGCTTCAAATGAAGAATTACGTTTGTTATTATCAGCCAAGTAGCAGTAGAGCAAGTCACTAACACATGTGCGGGCATAAATCGACTGTGACTTCTGATCACAGTAATACCTCAGTTGTAATTTGTTGCTGTATACATAAGTTTCTGTGAGGCACAGTCAAAGTTAGGATTTCGAGCTAGAACAAATAATTCGTGTAAATAAAGCATAGATGCTCTCATTGGTGAACCGTATCATTTTAAAATCGTGTAAAAAAGACCGTGTAAAAAAAGAGTTGCTCGTATATTTTAATATTAATCATGTTTATAATCTTTTGCTTTTCTAACTATTTATTGTTAACTCCGCACACTTTGTTTTTCTGTTCCCGTTCTATAACCGATTCCCTAAAAATTTTTCTCTTTCTCTCTCTAGGCTTGCCTATCTTTCGGGCCTGGCAACTTTTCTCTTTATCTTTTTACACAATCATTCAAAGTCGTTGTTGAATTTAGCAACTGCTACAGGGTTGCAATTGTAAGTAAAGTTACGAAAAAAAGTCAAATGGTACATAGGTTTAAAGTTATTTCTTATTTGTGATCGGATTTTACTCTATTTTATTCATTTCGAATCGATTACGTACAATGTATTGTAACTAATTGCAAGCTTTTTTGAGTAAATAATAATAATAATTAAATATATAAATAAGTAAATTCCTAAATGAACCGATATTCCGAAAATTGTCCCATTAACTGAGACCGTTCGTTAATATTCCAAAATTCGAAAACACTCTTGCGCTTATTTTTTTTCGCTTTATTACTTAATGCGCATTATGTGCTTTACCTATAAGAGGTAAATGATAAAATTGTTTCTTTATTGAAAATATCTGCTCTCTCTTTCATCATCAGTGAAGTGTTTAAACAAATGCATAAGGACTACAAAGTAATCAGCGTAATTAATAGGTACATACTTATGGTAGATGGCTGTCTTATACGTAATATTAATAAAAACATTATGGTCGGGCAAGACCGATTATTAACTACCCTATACCATTTCGTCCGGTACAATTGTTCGCTCGTTGCAGTAATGAGACGCTAAAAATTACATATGGTTTTCGCGCAAAGACATATATTTCACGAAAGCCTACATATTGAAGGATGCCTAAAACAAGATATAACGTGATCCGAATTTAGCAAACTTAATTTACTTCCCAAAAATTTTACTAGTTTGCAGTTTCTACCATAGAAAACTAGAAGTCATACTTTCTCTCCTTACAAGTGCTTGCTGTTCGCGATAACTTTTATATATGTAAGAATCTAAAAAATAGGCCTTTGTGGTCCGAACTCCCCATTATTAAATTTTGGTTAATAATGCCTTACTTTGCATCATAAAATATTAAAAATTGAACTTTTTTCTAAAAAGCTTACTATTTATGAGAAATTTTATAGGGAGTGATGTTCAAGAAATAGGTTCACGTGATTCAAATTTTGTCCACTTAATTTTTATGTTATATTACTATCACAAATAAATTTTCATTATAAAAAATTAACAACTAGGCCTTTTTGGCATATAAGGGTTTACATTCCTGAGAATCCTTATACACAAAAAAAAAGGATCTACGTGGTCCAAATTCGATAATGTTAATCTCTTTGTCAATTTACTATTATGAATCATGAAATATGAAATCTTAGAAAGTTTCCGTTTTCGTAAGAAGGGTTATATGAGAAAATGCTCAAAAAATTGCCCAAGTCGGTCCAAAGTTCCTCAAACCAATTTACAGTGTAGAAAATACTACTACAAAGCCACATCGCGAAATTTTGAAAATTCAAACTTTTCCCCATATAACGACTAAGGTGAAGAAGTGGACCGATCCAAACCATTTTCGAGAGCTATCGTCCTTGAACCAAAGCACGTCAGTGTACCAAACTGTATCAAAATTGCTACCTACAAGTTGAGCACGAATTTTCATGGACAGACATCAGACGGGCAGATAGATAGACAGACAGGCTTGGAAACAGTTTCTGAGTCGATCGGTATAAAAAAAGGTGAGTCACACAACCAATATATCCTGTGCCACAAGTAGTGCAGTTTACAATAAAGCAAATAAATAAATAAATATAAATAAATATATAAATAAATAAATATATGCATGCTGTTTAAACAAATACGAATTAATAATAATGAGGTGTCAGAATAAAAGGTTTTCCATTTACATTCTAATACATTTAATGATGTCATTGATAATAAACGTCAATCAAATTCATCTTCTGTTTTTTATAAGGTTCGATATTCAATTTTTACGTATGTATGCGTATGCATGGAAGCGTTAAAGCTAGTTTAAGAGTTTTACAGCTGTTTTCCTAATGCTTAGCCCTTCACGAGTACATCACACAACACAATCAAGGCACACAATTGTTGTCAATTCTATGAATTTTTCTTCTTTTTATATTCTCCCGGCTTTCAACATAAAATGTGTGGTATGTAAGTAGAAAAAAAAAACTAGAAAAATAACGACGAATATAAGAATGAATCGTAAGATTCTTTAACTGCCAGTCGTAAATTGTCATTCAGGGAGGATTTGTTTTTTGTTTTTTTTTCTTCTCCCCTCCATTTCTCAGTTACTTGTGTTCTATATTTTTCCGGTTTGTTTCTGAATTCTTTCTCATTACTTTTAGGCTTCAATACATCAAAGACACTTTGTAAGATGCAAGGACGAAGAATAAAAAATTGTTGTATTCCATTAAGAAGTCTGTCCATGCCCCTGTTTTTTTTTATTTTCCTTTTCTTTTTTGTACATTTTTCATGAGGCTTACAGTGTATCAATGTCAGTTTACAACTGTCATTGATGATAAAAAAAACATACGTACGTACACTAGAGAAAAGTCCGTGTTGTCTATCATGCACTCAACTATTTAATGATTTGTTTCATTACTTATCTTACTTTTTAGTCTATTGCTGCTGTTTTTGTCGTTATCGTTGTATTTCCTTATCTTTGTTTTTTTTTTTTTTTTTACCCAGAAATTTAAAACTGTGTTTACAACCAATAATAATAATAAACTTTTATTACATGCTACCGCAAGATATTACGTTTTATGGATTTTCGATACATCCTATGGTCATGGGATGTAAATGAGTGCGCACGATAAGATAGATAGCATTGACAATATCTTTGAATGTTCAATACAAATAAATACAATTCGATTAAAAATTCCAAAAACCTTCAATTCCAATAATTAAATTTTAAAAATATATAACACAAAGAGAGATTGCGGCTGTGGGTGAACTTTCACAAAAACGAGAAGCAATTTAAGTAAATTATCCTTGTTGCTCTCCTCAAGTTTTATCGATTAGCAAGTGTGAGTTAAAGATTGCTGTGTGAAACCTTGAAAAAATACTCTTAACTTTGTTGTGACAGTCGAGAATTGTCAATTCATGCTTTCACTCCGATGAATACAAATACAATTTTTATGTTTGTATTAAGTTCGCTTGACACTGCACCGATAAAACGTTATTGTTCAGTGATTTTATTAAATAAAAGAAAAACTTCGAAGCTTTTCTTCAACAAAATGCAAACATGTTTTTCTTATATTTTAAATGGACTATGTTGAAATAGCATATATATACGTCATTTTGATCGATAGCACTTAACCATTTTTCTCGTTAAAATAGCATGACATCACCGTAGAACTTTCTAGGCGAAAATCTTAGCCAAGTAAATTTTGCAGGCTACCTTTGAAATGATATATAGATTATTAAGAGTGCTCTGACCAGGGGCGAAACGATTGATAATAGGGCGAGGCAAGCTGCAGGCTGTAGGATGAATGCATCGTAACTTCTCAGTCAATCTCTTCAAATTATCATCGAGTGACTGAAGGGGTGTGTTGTTTGCTATATTGAAAAACTGTTACACCTTAATCGCTTTAGTTGTTCATAGTAGAGAATGGAATTAATTGTCTGGCTCGTCAAATGTCACCAAATGCCAGGAAATACATTGTGTAGCATCAACGAAGGCCTTGCCATCTTTTAAGCAGCTTCATATTCACATTATTACCATATGTGATTCACTTTCCATCATTTCTCAATAATGATTTCGGGTCTTTTCAGCAATGATGTGTAAATAGCACTTTGGTCCCGTTATTTGTCCACAGGTCGTTTAAATATCCAGCTTCTTTTTGTAAACAAGCTTATGGAAAAAATTTTTTAGCCAATGGTTAGTTTCGCAACTATTTCACATAAAAAAATGTGTCGGTCTTTCTCGACTTCTTCTAAGAATTTCGTCGACTTTATCGACAATTACATAACACTTTTCCCAAGAATGTCGAACAATTTGTTTCTTGTAGTGCTAAGAGCAATTACAGTTGTCGCGCAACGTACAAAGCTGTAATGCCAGAAGTGTTAACAACAAGGTGGAATGGTAGTGACAGTAGTATAACGTAGTACTGAAAGCAGAAGTAGTAGAATAGAATTATAACGGTGCTAATAATAGCAATTGTGATAGTTGTATGAATGGTAATATTAATAGCAAAAACAATAGTAATAGCAATAATAATAGCCATAGTAATAGTGATAGCAATAGTGACAGTAATAGTAACAGTAATGGTAGCAGTAGTAGAAATAGTAATAGTAATAGCAAAAGTAATGGTAACAGTAATAACAACAGCACTAGAAATAGTAACAGTAATAGCAAAAGTCATAGTAATAGTAATAGTGATAGTAATACTGATAGCAATAGTGACAGTAATAGTCACAGTAATAGTAACAGTAGTAGAAATAGTAATAGTAATAGCAAATGTAATAGTAATACTAATAGTGATAGTAATAGAAATAGTAATAGTAACAATAATAGCAATTGTGACAGTAATAAAAATATTGTTTGTAACAGTAATAGTACTAGTAACGACAACAGTAATAGTAATAGCAACAGCAATAATAATAGCAAACGTAATAGTAATAGTAGTAGTGATTGTAATAGTAATAACAATAGTGACTTAGTGACTTTCTTTTTTATTTTCGTTGATGTTTTACAGATTAAAAATTAGATATCTCTGTTTCCCTTGAAGCCTAGTAACCCTGTCTCAACAAGTTTACATTAATTTATTCATATCATCAATTTGCATACAAAAATTACAAGGTCAATTAAGACATTCTTTCTTCTTTCTTTCTTCTTAACAAGAAGTTTTTTGGTATCTTTTCGCTTGTTTTGTAATTTAGCTTAATTTGTGATGTTATTAGGTATTACGTCCATTAGTTTTGGTAGAGTTACCTACAGTATGTTTCGAGCGGTCTAATCGTTTTAATAAAGTTGAATAGTTTATTGGTATTACTTTCAAGATTTCTATAGGAATACTCGTCTTGAAAGCGATTCTTCGTATTGAATGATCTTAGCAGTCGCAAAGTATGTGTCTAATTCTGAGTTTTTCGTTGGAGTTGCAAGCTGAAGAAGTAAGTTCTCAAGGTGTGGAAAAAGGTGTGACAGAACATTAGGATTAGCACTAAATTAGTGTGGGTGGCAGTACTGTTGGGTTTTTGTCTCTTATCCTTATAATGTATTCTATAAAACATCTTTTAAGGTCTAGCTTATCCTTTGCATCGTTTGTAATTAAAGGCGCGCAAGCTCCAGGATCCGCTGATAGGTCAACTCTCTCGTTTGCAAAAGAAACGATTACTGTGTACCCAAAGAAAAATTTTCATCTGGTCTCTGCCTTTGTTGATAGCATACCTCACTTTACTTGGATTAGTAGTACGCCATGTGGTATCGAAGTGGAATTTCGGTTTGACTGAAACACCATCTGTGATGATAACTGCTTTGAATTTAATTTGACGCGCAAGTTTTTTGACTGAAATAACAACTTTGAGTTAATAATTTTTGTATTTTCAGAAATATTTTTCCACTTATTTTGTTTTAAGAAAATTAAAATGCATTTATATCGATGAAACATTGTTTTACAATCTCTTCTTAAGTTTTTTCGCTTAGTTGCCTTGGTTGCAAACTTCAGTTATTTAGTTATTGTTTTCAATTTCTCTATTGGTTTAAGCTTTTTAGCATTAAAAGTGCACTGTTGTGAAAACATTTAATCGGCTTCCGGTGGATAAACAAAAAGAAGTGACATGAAGACGAAGAAGAAGAAGAAGAAGAAGAAGAATGAAAAGACAATGAGGAAATTGTTAGGAAGTGACAACAACCCATACACATAGCATACAATTTACATGGAATAGTCTTACGCGGAGAAAACAAATAATCAACTCATCGTAAACATAGTAACACTGGACGTTGCACTAAATCTTTTATTTGTCTGAGAGAAGAATGTTTTTGGATTTTACTTTACTGCAAGCAAAAGAAAAAAAAAATAACGGAAAGAAATGACAACGAAAATTCTTAAGCTGTTTAGTTTATTTGCTGAGAAGATAAGCCACAACGGCTTGTTAACTTGATTTATACGAAAAGGAAGAAAAAGAAAAAAATTGAATAAAATTTAAAAAGTTTAACTACAATTACAAGCATATGAAATGTCCGGAAATCAAAAATATAATTTCATACATCCTGTATTGCCAAGTGATTTCATTTTTTGGTTACTTTTTGATGGGCAGTTGTTGTTATGAAAACCCCTTGATGGTGGTTTCGTATTAGTTTCCTGTGGCTTATAATAAAAATGTGTACACGTATGTGTATATCTATATGCATATGCACATGGATGTGTGTATATATATGTACATGCACTTGTATGTGTGTATATATATATGTATATGCATCGGTATGTGTGTATATATACGTATATGCACATGCATGTATATATGTATATATATATATATGTTCACATGTATGTGTGTATATATATGTGTGTGCACATGTGTATGCGTTGGTATATATTAATATATGAAGGAACATTTGGTTTTCCGGACAATCGGTTTGTTTGCAAAGAAAGAACGAACGAAGCAAGCAAACGCAGCTAATTTAAAAGCCATTTACTTTATACATTTTCTTTGGGGCTGTAAGCCTTGGGACTTGACACTTTTGTAAGTATGTGCTAATGTGTTCAAAATTAAATGACACATTTCAACTTTCCACTTGACCCTCTAATCTGCTGTCATTGCCATTTTCATCGATATACTTTTGTTTCCTTTGAATGATCTTTTTTTGTTTTTTTGTGTTAAACCCTCTGTAGGGAATGATTAAAATTCAAGAAATATTTGTAATGTAATAGAAGAGTGCATTGTGTTCCTTGTTATTCTTACGAAGGCCAAGCGCGAAATACATTAAGCTGTGAGCGTTTTTTCCAGCTGTTTATCTCGAAGCTTTATTTCGAATATCAAAGCTAATCTTAACTTCTTTTCTTTTAGTCTCGTCAGGTTATCATTCTCATTAAAGCATTTTTTGTGCCACAATATCTATATAGCAAAAATTGGCAAATTTTGTCTTATGGAATATCTTACGTATGCCTACTTTTCATTATTCCTCGACTGTCTTTCCATCTTTCTGCCTTCTATATTATGCTCGACATGCACGACTGTCCATGTAATGCTGTCCTAGATATTCGTGCGACGCAGTGTTTGTGCTTAAATGCCTCATGATTATCCATGTAATATATTTTCTCAATCCTCATATATATATGCATTTTATTAAATGTGATAGGTATCGAAAGATTCGCTCTAAGCCTAACATTATTTTTCCTCATCTTTTTTTTTGTTTTGGTCAATAGTGAAAAAAGAGCTTTTCTGCTAATGCTTTAAGTGCAGTGTACATATATATAGAAACGTATTTCCAACGATTTTGTGTTTTTTTTTTTTGAATCATTTGTCCATTTGTCATTTAGCTATTGTTTTGTTATGATTGCGTTTTTAAGGATCAAGAACAATAAATTTTTTGTTTTTTTTTAAATCGTAATTCTTTTTCTTAACATTAAGTCCTATAGCAATTGTTTATAGTAATTGTTGTTGTTTAAATAATAGCTTTAACTTTACTTAGCTTTCCATTTTATCGGGTATATATGTATTTATATTTATATATATATATATGTGATATATATATATAGATATACGTATATATTATGTATATGTATATATACGTATATATTATATATAATAACAATAATAATAATGGCCATAAAACCGTTGTTCAACTAGATATTTCTTTCATTTCCGTTTTCATTTTCAGTTTTGTTTCTTTTTTTCATTCCAATGGCTCGAAATGCTTTACTGCTGCAATTTCTGCTATTGTGCAAATAGTTTATTTACACTTGATTTAACATTGAGGTTTTCCTGCTTTTTTTTAAAAAAATTATACTCTACTAAGATTTATGATAAAAAAAATAGGTTTAGCTGTACACGCTGCGTATGATTGATATTAATTTGTTATAAAGAAAATTGAAA
The DNA here is from genome assembly GCA_000688715.1 of Glossina pallidipes. Classification (NCBI taxonomy): domain Eukaryota; kingdom Metazoa; phylum Arthropoda; class Insecta; order Diptera; family Glossinidae; genus Glossina; species Glossina pallidipes. The sequence goes on from KK500067.1 coordinate 30,755, forward strand.
TCAAATGAAAGGAAAAAAACATCTTTTTCCAGCTTAATACGAATTACGTAATACCCACCGCATATATTTGTGCTTAGATGACGCTACGCTAACGCCGCGCGTATAGTGCATAAAACTGTTTGAGGTTCTTTTTTTTACGACTGCTTAAGTCGTAATACTAACACATATGGCAGGGCAAAAATATTTTTTGTTAACAACGAAGATGTCGAGTTTTGTGCCAAATAAATAAGACTCGCATACAACATTTTTTCTTTGGCCAAGCGATAAAAAACAAATTCGTTTTTGTATCGTATCCTAACTGATAATGAAAAGATAATCTGTTTTGAGAAACAAAAGGGTAAAACCGGGCATACTGTTCACATCGACACAGCCTTGTGAGGAATCCAATCTTGTGGGTTCAGTGCCACCAGAACAGTGTGGTCTGTTATTAGCTCTTAAAATCGGATGCAAGAGTTAATGTGTAATGTCACTAACAACAATTAAAAGATTTGAACGGTCACTGTTCAAAAAAATGAACGAAATATCGAAAAAGGCAGCGCGATGTCTATGCATATAGAAAAAGTCGTTCGCGATATGTTGAATGCACACAGCAGGGAAGTGCTAATCCATGCGATTTATTCACCAGATTTGAGTGCTTCCTTTTGTTAACGTTCGACTTAAAATGAAGACATTAGAGATCGTAGGAAAGATCACTGCCGGTAGGTTATTCTAGAAGCAAACAGTATGGTTTAAAAGTGAACGAGTTATAGTAGCTTTTTGCGTAGTATGTATGTTACTCCAGGACTAGTGGGTGGGTACGCTGAGACAGCTGTGGTGTGCTGTTACTTGGCGGATGTAGGCAACGTAAATCGTAGGGATGTCGGCTACAGTGAAGTATTTTTTGAACTGCTTTAAAATGCCTAGCGCTTGAGTGCGTCTTTCGATACTTCGAACACATGTTTTGTCCAACGAACAACTTCTTTAGATTATCTTGCCCATCGAAGGTTGCTGATTCTTTTACATAAACACCACAAAAAGAAGAGAGGATTTATTCATCACTGTTGCAGTGCGTAAGGTTTCGGCGATCTTAAAGCTTATGCAGGTCTCGTTTCGCATTCTTGCGAAAACTAGCCGATTTCTGAAGAAACCAATTTCTACAAATTGTAAAACCAAATATATGCTCATGACGTGACAACTGGCGAAAAAATAATCCACAGTAGAAAGAAAGGTTAACACAAAAATGTCACAATGAAGTTAGGCAAAAGTGTGTATAAGGAAGTCAGTCGATTCAGAAGAAAGTTGAATCGTACAAACAAGAATAGAAGAAGCATGACGTAAGTTGTTATAGATAATTTCTAAGCAGATCTTCTTCAGAATTGTGAATAAAGCCTAAGCTATCCTAAAAATCGCAATTCAATGGTACGAACTTCATCTCGAAAGGATTCGCATAGAAACGTAAAGTCACAAACGCCAGTTTACATTACGGTATTTTTAACATCCATTATCTCAAATTAATTTTTAGAAATCTTAAGGTATTTTATTGCTTAAAAGCGTGCCAAGAAATGCACCGAGATCTGTTTTATATTCAAATTTTTGATTCTAGGAAAATTTGTTGTACGGATTCCACATTCGCGTTTTTTTTTTGTTTTTTCTAGATTATGGGCGCGTGTGATTTTCCAATAAGAACAAAGCTTTCTGCCTAGATCTAGATAGTTGGGAGCCTTCTCAAAAAGGATTAATAACTGAAAGACGAAGCATTCACGAAGTGATGGGCAAGCGTGAACTATGGGGCGTGACATATGGGAGAAGAAATAAACGGACTCGTGAAGGACAAAAAAGTAGTCGTAGAAATTTTAGGTAAAGGGACATAGAAGAAGAAAATTACTTAGTGATAGTTACAGCCATAGGGAAATTGTATGCAACTCATGGCAAGTCAATCGAAGACGTTTTTCATATTCAACTTGGCGTAGTGGGAAGCTCTTCCTAACCTCTCGGAAAACGACTGGCTCTCTAATTTCAGATACTTGTTAACTCCAGATGAAGACAAGTACGCGCAAATTTCTCTATCTTTATCGTTTATTAACATTAAAAATTTGAATACTAAAGCGTGAAGTTTCCATCATGGAATTGAAGAACTTAACACAACACGTTAAATAAAATAATCGTTGCCTTCAAGAAATCATTTGAATAGATAGAAGGATTGTCGGCATTTGCTTACACCAGTCAATGTTAACCATACAACGGCTTATTTAGCTATTACTGTACATGTCTATGTAACAAAATCGTTCTTTACCGGTTCTGAGTTCATATGCATAGTTTTGTGAAAGGCTCAAGGGCAACGCATTTATGCGCAAAAGCAAGCTTCCTGAGCAGTTTGTTAAATATTCTTAAGCATAAATGTTTATCACAAATCTACAATAATTGCGGCTCCAACCTATGCTTTCATAAGTAAATTAGACCTTTACTTCTGGTTGTTTACTTGAATAACTGTAAATAATAGTTTCCCAACTGATGTTAAGCAAACCCACAACAAAAATTTCATAAATTTTTGCTACAAAATTGCTTTTTATATTTTCACATTGCGGATGAGACGTATGTAACTAAGTGTGACGTAAAAGAGAAGAGTTTTCATTAAATATTTACATTTTTGTTTACCTTTCTACGGTGCGTTTACATTAAGTTGGATTTGAATGATTTTGTGAAAACTTTTCATTTAAAATGCATTTAAAAATGTATGTATGCGTGGGTAGTAAAATTATCTTCTCTTCTGTTAAGATAATTGACTTTACAGAGGCAACCCTACTTTCGATTTTCAAACCAATTAATGTTGCTTTCGTTTTCGTTAAATTTAAAAATTGAAAAAAGAAATCAAAATCGATTTTCTAAAAATATTTTTTATAAATATAAACGCATTAATTTCTCGGGACAAGTCAAGTTTAGTACATTTTTCTCATAGACACTGCAACCTACCTGTTCCAAAAGCGGTAAAAGAAAATGCTAAGAAAATATTTAATTACATAAACGAGCACATAATTAATATCAGAGACTTTATTTAAAACTTTTAAAATTTTGACAAAAATCGATGAGACCGGTTTTTGGCCTCATATCTATTTGGTGGCCAACTCGGTAAAGTTCCGTTAACGTGTTTTGCTTGGGAAAAGTCAGTGCATTCAAGAAATTACAAATCGATAGAGAAATCATTAGGCTATAAGTTTCCAGCAGGGTCTTATTAAAGACATCTGTGTTGTGTTCGGTTAAATGATGATAAGTGACATTTGAAAGGCAACTTCTTTTCAGATACTACTCTTTTTGCTTGCCTTCACCAGATGAAGTTCATCAGCCAATAAAAATATTGATGAACTGGAAATTTTGCTTGGCATTGCCTTCTCTTAACAATTTTGAAAAATTCATTTAATTTCGTTTCCTTCCTTTAATAAAAGCTTTTTCAATAGCTGCACATTATTATTTGGCACTTCAATGATTTTTATTATTTAGTTTCAATAGGAGATTGAAATGTTCAGCTGAAATCATTGTTGTTTAACTTATGCGATTTTAAGACTTCTACTCAATATATTGCGAGTCGTCTTTGAAGCAAATTATTGATATGCACGATACCAGCTATTGCATTATGAATCATAGCAGATTTTTTGCTTCATATTCAATTGTTCATCCTCCTAATATCCATGTTGTTGATGACTAAACTGAGTTTATTATTAACTCGTAATTGGGAAAAAATACATTACACTTTTTATTAAAATTATTGTTGCGACATTAGCGACTCAAATACATCGATTTATATAAAATTGAATAAATAAAAAACAAATATTATTATTATTATTTTTTATTATTAATTTTTTAAGCCAAAGAAATAAATTTTAAGAGGAAAGTGTTCGCATGCATTGGCATCTAAAGATATCAGCTTTATTGAAAACTCTACAGCATTGAGCTGTTAATCGAGATGCTTCAACAACTCGGCCACTCAGGCGAAAAAGAATTAAATAAAAAAAAAGTCATTTGTGAAACCATGTGCTCTGGTGAGATGAAGTCAAGTAAAAGAGTTAAACAAACACAAGACTTTTTCAAGATGTCAGACATATATATGTATGTTACATATCGCTCAATAAGTTCGTAGGATGGCACACAAGCGTCGCCGAACTCATATTATGAAATTTGGACACATTTTGTTTGAATATTGGTACTATTTAAAAATCTCAAGGCTTCATCAATAGTTATCCTACCTACGCACGTTCTAGGAAGTGCACAGAAATGCTTACAAGATGTTGATAACGTTTATAAAAACATAATTTAGAAAATGTACGCAAAATATTAAATAGTGCACCGTCGCGAGTAATTGGATTTCGCCGCTATTCGGCATAACGTGTTAAAGCAAAAGTTGGATATCAAAGGGGTAAAAATATCCATCGTGCTAAACCAATAAATTCGAATTGCTTAAGATTTTATTAAATATCAGTTTGAAAGTGGGTCGATCGGGATCATTTTGCCGTCACGCTGTTATATAATTTTGGGCAATATTTGTGCAGGACTTCAGATCAAGATTCTTTATAGGAGCAATTTATAAGTCAATAGTTGTAGATGTGCGTCACATTTCAAACCAAGAAACCAATATCAGCTATGAATTATATTTGTTACTTTTAAGGCTAATGTAGTCGACCAAAACCTGTAATGTAATGTAGTCGACCAAAACCTGTATGTAAAGTTCAATCATTTTAGTAGTGCGTCAAATTTGAAATTGATATCCGCTATGAACTATGTTTGTTACTTCCAAGCTTAGGGTAGACAAAACTCGATCACAACTGTTAGGTATAGTTCATGGTCCGTGTTAGCTTCGAGAGAGAGAGAGCTATGAAAGTTCCAATTAAAGATGATAGATAAATAGATGATCTTATTGGAGATCAATAAAGTACTTCATACCTATCAAGAGTCTCGCGACAACAGATCTGGCATACCCACCTGCACCCAATCTCTTTTATCGGTGGGTGAAAAAATCCGGCTTGCACCGAATGTACGCTGTAGTTGGCTCACAATATTCGAAAACGCATTTATAGATTTCTAGCCAAGCGTAGCCTAGCAGTATTGATCACTGAATCGGATGAAGGTTATTTCGCCCAATATATCTGGTACCTTGAGAGAAAAATCATTGGTCGAAAACCAATTTTCAATACGTTCTCGACGTCTCCTTCTTCAAACGACAGGCTTCATTAGACTCATAAAATAATTTAAGGAGAAAAAATCAATTTAAAAATTTTCTTTTCTATCTTTCCTCTTTCTTCTTTAGTTACTTTGCTGCCATGAGTTGTTTAAGTTGAAGCGTTACTTTTTTGTCGTTGTGACGTTGTCGTCTTTATTAATTAAATTTAAAGGGTTTTGCCATTAAGATACATTTGGAACTACTGATCCTAAACTTTTCTATTGTTGTCGTTCTTTGCTTGTCACTATTTATTTCAGTTATATTATTATTATTTTTGTTGTAATTAAATCATATTCTACGTTCAGAGCTGAGTTGCAGAGCCTGAGAGAATACATCCGTACTTATACATGGCATTGCCATTTCCTTCAAGTGTCCCTGCATGTGTATGTATATATGTATGTGTGGGTATGAATGTATGTTTCTTTGGGTATACGTGTATGTTTGCGACCTGATTAAGGACATTTGCGTTCTTCATGTGAAGCAAGTCTCGTACACGTTCGACTATACACACAAGCGCAACTATACAGGGGCCTGAGAGATTTGATATAATGGGAAAATTGTTATTGTTTTATTAAGTTTGTTGTTGCTTTCTTTTTTCTTTCTTTTTTTGTTTTTTTTTGTTTTTTTTAATTTTACTACGGAACGCATAAACACCATAAAACTAACAACAAGAGTTCATTTTGCATGCATATGCAGTACTGTTGTTGTTTCAATCAAGCATTTGCTTAACATGGGTTTTGTGTCTGGTAGATCTATGCGTAGATGAATGTCACAGTAGATGTGCGTTAATATAAAAAACAATAAAAAAATATTATTAAAAAAAAAATAAAAAATAAAAAATAATAAAAATAAATAAAAAAGTTAAAATGGCAACACAGCACAGCAGAAGAAAAACAAACGCGTAAACAGCCTCAAGTGCGGTTTAGTTTTAATTTAAAAAATAATAATAAAAAAAAAAGTCAAAACGGAAGTAAAGTGGCTCTAAATGGGAAATCCTCTTAAAACTGGGGGGAATTTTTTTTTTCGTTTTCACATAACCGTCACTCTCTTACCATATACTTATGTATGGTACCTTCATGTTTCGCTTCTCTTTTTGTTTTCTTCCCTAAAAACGCATATGTATGGCATGCACTACTGCATTAGTTACGACAATAAAAACAACAATAAGATTTATTACATGCAAAAGGAGGTTATAACTGCATGTATGTGCATGCGTATGCTTGTGCGTGCGTGTGTGTCTACAATCTGACATTAAGAAAAATAAAACAATACGAAAAAAAAAAAAAAGAAAAAACTTTTAATTTAAAATGCAAAAGATTTAACAACAACAATAAAATAGAAAAAAAACAATTTAAAATATTGTATATTCCGTTCGATGCTGTCAGACTGACATATATGTGAGGCAAGTACGTCTACGCCATATAAGCAAAAAATGAGGAATTTTCGGTGCCGGCAACAGAAGGCATAGGGACGGATACGAGAAAAGAAAAAGTCAAATGTGCTTATGCCATAGATAACTAACTAAGAGCATAAACTTAAAAAAAAAACAAAAAATAAAACAAAGCCAATTACAATAGTTTGCACAAAATTTTGAGGGCACCCCGTAATGCGATGTGACATGAAATGCATTTTCCATCCAGCCTTTAAAAGAATGTGTGTATTGCGTTAAAAATTAAATCTTTTTCATTATAATTTCCGGTCTCTCTGTTTGCCGTCTTATTCGGTTTTCATCTTCTATGTACAATTCATTTGCACGAACACAACTAACTAAAAGCAAAAACGACATGAACAACAACAACAACAACAATAACATGATGAACTTATTGTAACGACAACGATGGAATTTTTATTGGCCACATCACATCAGTAGCTTGAGCATAGCATCCTGATGCAACTTGAATAGCAAACGCGTGTTCGTGTAACACAGCTTTGCAAATACTAAAAATAAGCATGCTTAGCATGTTTCTTAAGATACGCATTTACAAACATACGCGCGTATTAATACACCATCGCCCACCACCCTCACGAAGGCGTATGTTTGCTTCCAGAGAGTCTATAGGATTATAAGCTCAAAAACATGATTGAGTGAATGTTAAATTCCCAGAGCAAACGTTCATATTACTGAGCTGAGCCGAGCCGAGCTGAGCGGAACTGTGTCTGTTTTTGTGTCCACATATACATATACATATATATATATGTATATATATGCGGTAACTACTGTTCTACTGCCTTCGTTTCTTCCTTTCTTTCGTTTGTCTTCTTCTGTCATAAGAACATAAAAATCACTTTGTTGTATGCATTGCTTTGCATGTTAATGTATACAGAACTCTCTGTTAGGATAATCTCATCTTACCATTCTCGTTTCGTTGCTCCTACGTTTCCCCTAAAGGCGCTATGTAACTTTAGTTGTTTTCTCATCGCGATAGAGTGAAAGAATCTTATTTACAAGCAATAAGTTTTGGGGTGTGAGTATCAAACATATATATGCATATATATATATAAGTGTGTGTGCGTTTGTGTATGTGTGTGTGTGTGTGCGTACTTTGGCCTGTGTTTACTAAAGTTTTTTATTACATTTTCACTATCTTCCTCTTTCTGATGTTTCTTCTTTGCCCCCGCATGTCGTCGTCCTCTTCTTCTTCTTCTTGTCGCTACGACTTTTGGTACACGTTATGAGAAAGTTTTCCGCGGAAACCGGAACTTAACTGCATTTGAATTTCCGTATTTAAGTTGTCAGTGTGGTACTTTTATTGTTGTTAATGTTAGTAATTTTTGTTATTTTTGTTGTTGCTGCGCTTAGCTATTGCTCTTCTAACAAGCTGTGTACGCGTTGTTTTAAAGCCAATTAACTTCTTTTTTATATCTTTTTTGCCTTTGTTTTTGGAAATTTTTTTAAATCAAATAAAAGTTAACTCAATTTCCAAGCTAAAGAAAATTTTATGACTCAAGCTAATGCTGCTGGGCATCACATCACTCGGATTGTTGATCGATATCTTTCTAAAAGTAGCCTACACTTTCAAATGGCATTCCAACCTTTCGTCGTTCCGCATCTTTCGCGGCGACTAGTGAGGAAGAGAAAAGAGCTCGGATCTAATATTTCGTGGCACAGTAAAGAATGCCACAGGCTACGCTTATCGGCTTCGGTGGTGAGCTAAGTGATATAATGACTTTGTATGAAATGTTGTTCACTGCATTGCGATACAAAGCAAATCATCAGCTTATCAGAGATTTGATATTCCACGACAAAAATGCCTGTCGTCAATACAAACGAATTAGGACTTCTATATACACCGTTACCATTTCATGTGGAAGGCAATAAATGGCACATCGATCAATGATTCCCGGAATTAGAAAATAGAGATCATATCTACAAAAAGCGTGACAGTATTTCTAAGGTGCCAAACTTCGGTGCACGTCTGTCAAAATTTTAGGTAATTTCTATCATTTGATGTGATTTACATTGGTCTTAGCGAAGGTCATTTCCAAAACATTGGAAATTCCGAATATCTTGGGAAAATGACACATTGCTATGGAAATGCTTCTGCTTCGAAAGCAAACATTTACCGATGCTTTGTTGAATTAAACCAAAGCCGTGGGTATGTCGATGATCCTGAACACAGTGGGATGGTTCCACAAAAATAACATCGAAAAAATCCTTAAAATAATTTCTGATAACTGAAAAGGGGAATTACAAAAGATAATCTAATGGTTTTCATGAAAATGTGGGCGTGAGAAAGCTGCCTTCCAAATGGATACTGAGTTTACTCGCAGCAGAATATACATATCCAGCGAAATTTGAATTACTGCCGCTTTCACTGCACTCTTCAAACCGGATCCCCAGATATGACGTGCTGTTTACAAATTCCTAAAGAGTACCTCCGGGAAAAGGCTTACAACAAATGCAAGCTTTTGCGTGTTTGCAATGACTTAGAGGTTCACTTGCAACTTGAATCTGCTTACAGGCTTTGTTTCTTTCTTTCTGATTTATTATTATTTTTTCTTCACTCCTCTTTATATGTTTTCTATTAGTCTTTAATAATAATTAGCATAAGGTTTACTTCTGAGGGACGATTGAATTCGGCTATTAATTTATTTTCGTGTGTAAATAAATAAACAAATAAATCAATAAATGAAGATGTTATTGTAAAAACTGAAACAAATTCTTAGTCTCGAGTAATCGATCTATAAAGAAGGCATCAAAACGTTCAAGAAGAGGTGGATTAATTGTGTGCGACTGGGTTGATGAATAAACTCGAACTTTCAAAAAAAAAACAATTTTTTTTTTGGAAAAAGCTGCAGTTCACACGAAGTTATAATTTCAACTTCAAGTTAATAAATAAATATTACCTGGCTGATCTTACTGCTCTGCGATTTACGAATGTACTGAAAAGTATATAATTATTTCATCTACATATGGAAAAAGTTTTGGCCAAAATTATACACAAACATATATTTTTTGAAACTCAGGAGAAGTGATACTCAGGAAAAGATCTAAAGGTCTGAGATCTTACCCTTTCTTAAACGGTGTTCAACTATGACTCTCAACTCAGAAGTAATTGTAAAAGATGAGAAGGAGAAATGGAAAACAATCGCAGAAGGCGGGGAACTTAGCGTTACGATTAAGAAGATGAAATGCATAGATTTCTAAAGTTAAAAGTAAAAAACCGAAGAACGCATCTCGTTCCTTTACTACTACGTTCCTTTACTAGTACTAAGACGGTAACGCGAAAGATATCTTCTCTTGGTCTTATATAGCAAACAAAAAATTATTTTCCTTTTTTTTTTTGACTGCAGGTGATTGACTTCCGTAGTTTGTTAAAGCAAGTTCGAGTTTGACTTAAACCAACAAATTATAGAAAATATCCTGAAAACGGAACAACATCGCTATTGCGAAGAGTGTTGTGTAGTGTTGTCTATAACTAACATATCAACGTTAGTAAAAGATTCCGTATATGAGAAGAACTAAGGTCTAGCTATCTCTTTCCACGTCGGACATGTAAGGGATTCAAACAAATAATTACTGATGTCACTAAATCTTTGGCCCATGGATTTACTGTCTAAGGAGCTCTTAAGATAAGACTTTTATTAGTTTCTTTAATTCCGAGTAAAATAAGAACCTCTGTCAGGTCATGGCACAAACCTGTGATAGCATATTTTGGTGATTTCTCATGGCTCCGAACCAAATCATCGAAGAATGCTCATGTAAAGATGTTTACATCGACCAATGAACTTTAGGCGAGGCTTTAATTCATAAAAATTGACGAAGACTTATATATAAAGAGTGTGAAGTTATATTTAAATATAACTAGCAAAGATACAAACCAAAATTTCTTTACAGAGCTCTGTCAAGCTCTTAACAAAATTCTATAAAACGAAGTTTCGGAGGGATTTAAGTCAAAATTCAGTTAAAATAAAGCTTTCGGAAAATTTTTTTAAAAAATACAATAAACAAAACATGTAAGTATGTAAATTAATTAATATTTGAAAAGTCAGTACTTTTACACTATGTCATAAATGAGATTGACAAAGCGAAAGTTTGCTTAGCTACTATGGGCAAACCATATCCTGTGAAAAAATGAAACTAGGGCAGGGTGAATCCTCTATTAATAACCTTTCCAACGATATGCAGGTTATACTAAGTTTTGCTCGGAGAATTTTTTTATGGGACTTTGAAAACTTCCATACTTAA